>VZTZ01023947.1:232904-269123 GCA_013400955.1 Drymodes brunneopygia
AGGAAAGGAGAGGAGGGGTAGACTTAGCTGATGATATTGCCCCATGTAATTTTGCACAGATGCAAGTAAAATTGCAGGAAATGGATCTGGATCATGCTGACCCTCCTTTTAATGAAATGAAAGTGGATAGCACAGCTGGGTGTAAGTAGTAAGACCTAGAGCCTGGAAGCTGGTAGAAATCTGACAGGACATGTTCCTTGAGGTGAAAAAGACATTTGCTGTCACAGCGTGTGGGCTACTACATGCTTCTCTGTCCGCAGGCATTTTGTAAGGAACACATTTGCTTTCTGCACATGGATACTAGGTTAGTTTTCTATGAACAGGCTCTGAAGTGATGTGCTGTAGTGTTTCACTTAGTTCCTCATTTCTCCTGTTAATGCTTACAAAAGCAAGGCAGTTTTATAGTCCCTTTGGACTTCATGTCATTATAATTTTCAGACTTTAGTTATAATCCATAGCATTTAGTTATAATTTCCATAGCTTGTTTGTGAGAATGGGGATGCCAAGTTAAGGATCTGTGCTGAAGAACAGTTTTTACTCTGGTAATTCATCACTAGTAACTCGTAGAGATATTAGTACAAGTGAAAATAAATTGAGAACAATAAAAGGCTTTTTCTCAAATAGTTAACTGGAATCATCATAGTAGTGGATCACCTCATGTTCAGGAAAGATGTTTTAAATCTTTACAGTCTCTATATTGCTGACCTTATTTTTTGCATCTGTTTACCAGGGGATGAAATCCTGGAAGTTAATGGAGAGTCTCTACAAGGACTGACCCATCAGGAGGCCATCCAGAGGTTCAAGGTAACGTGAATGTAGCGCTGAAGAGATTCACACTCCTCTTCACTCATTGCCATTTCATACCCTCAGCTTGATATTCTTGCACTGCCATGAATTACCGTGTGCAGGTTTAGTGACAAATGGTGGTCACCTCACCGTGGTTCTGTGCTGTCTCTGCAGCAACTGAAGAAGGGCGTGGTGACGCTGACGGTGCGCACGCGGCTGCGCAGCCCCAGCCTCACGCCCTGCGTGACCCCCACCTTGCTGAGCCGCTCCAGCTCCCCCAGCTCCAGCGCCAGCGGTGGCGTGCCTGTCCCCGGCCTCGAGGAGCCCAATGGCTCCTCCTCCAGCCGCAAAGGACCTGGCCCCAAGGACAGGATCGTCATGGATGTGACTCTCAATAAAGGTGAGGGTCCTTCGAAATGATCTGGGAGAACAAATCCTTGCTTCTTAGGGGGGTTTTTGGGAAGAGGTTAGAGACTCTTTTATCTGGCGCACCCACCTATGCCCATTGACCTTGAACCACAGGATGGGGCTGGGGGAAGTACCCTCTAATGCAAAAACTTCCTAAGAGTGTCCCTTTTTGCATTTTGCCGCCTCAGAATCAGCAGCCTCTTATGGGTCGCAGTTAGTGTCTGTGCTGCTGAAAGAGGGAGGCTGTGAGAGACCAGATGTAAATCAGCCTCATGATAGTCCAAGAGGCTGTGCCCTTCTCTTAAAGGGCATCTCCAGGGAAGGCAAAGCTGCACATTGTTGAAAAGTTCCCAGATGCCTGTTTGAACTCCTCTGTGAGGGTTGCTCTCATTATTAATAATTGCTCATTATAAACTTAAAGCATATGTTATATGTGCTAGACAAATATGCCTATTTTTAAGACTTAAAATATAGTGATTTTAAAGGTTAGATTCGAAATTTTGAGAGATAGTGTATGATGTCCAGTAATCCCTACAACAGGGATGTTGTTACCTGAAGGAAAGGTTAAAGTGGACAGAGGTGATCATTGAACCAGAGATAATGCCTCACCTTCCTTTGTGCTTCTTTGCTGAGGAATGCAATACAGATATTTAAAAAAGAGAGAAATAAAATTAGCAATATCTTCTGTGCTCATGTTTTCTGCAGTAATTTTAAATGACATCTTGACTGGATTGCTGCCCCTACTCCTTTGTGCCTTAAACTAGATGAGACCTTGTGCGACATTTCCAGGAGGTTCCCACAGCGCACAAAGTATTTTCTAAGTGTGATGAATCCCAGAAAACAGTCAGGATCAGCTATTTTCAATTCCTGATTTCCACTTGTTGGTCTTGGCTTCCTGACTGACTGCACCTAAGGCCAGCCCTGAAACAATGACATGAGTCCTGAACTCCAATGGGATGTGGGAACACAAACACTTGTGTGTCCTGTGCGATTACAATCTGACACGTTTCTTTGTACTTCTTGTTTTTCACAGAGCCAGGGGTTGGGCTCGGCATTGGTGCCTGTTGTCTCACGCTGGAAAACAGTTCTCCTGGGATATACATTCACAGCCTGGCCCCAGGATCAGTGGCTAAAATGGATGGCAGATTAAGGTTGGTTAAAGCAGAAACACGCTGGAGAGGTTTTACAATAAAATCGATTGAGACTTTGTTTTCACCAATCGGTTGATGTAGCAGGGAGGAAATTTATACTTAGAGTTCATCAGAAAGAAAACATTTAAATAAAGACATTCCAAAGTAGTATTAAATACCCAGGAAACATTATTCTGTGTTCTGGAAACAGCATGATCATTAAGGTCTGGGTTGTTTGGTTGTTTTTTTAAAAAATTCTCTGTATAGAAAGCTGAGACTAATAGCACCCTTTGAAAAAGGGGAGCAGCAAGAAGTGCAGCCTCATGCTTTTTTGTGAGAACTGCAGCCAGAGACCCCAGACTGGGAGGAAATTTGCAGAGCTCTGCTAAAACTCAGTCACCTGAAACTCCTGAAAAGAGCTGGGGTAGATGTTCTGCAGCTGCCTGTGCCCATGGCTGCAGCGGTGCTTTTCTGCCCTTACTCTCAGACTGGCAGGATTGCTGCAGGCTGACCAGCCCAACTGACTCTGCCATGGAGTTGGGATGTCTTTAGGAAGCAATCATTCCCAGGGTTCCCTTGTGCATTACATTGTATTAAGTGACAGAAACTTGCTTTTCCTCTCGTGGAGCCTTCATTTTTGAAAACTTTTGGAGGAAACCTTGCCACTTTCTGCCTTCCTGCATAAATGCTGGTGGGTGCTGGAGGCATGGCTCTAGAGGGGAGACTGTGCTGAAGAGGTGCTGGGACCGTGTGATTCACTTTGAGTGTGTGGTGCGAGCACTGGTGCAGAGAGGCTGAGCAAATGCCTTGCTTTTACATGGCTAGAGAGTGCCTTCTGTTTCCTGGCGTGCCAGGAAAACTGCGATAGAGAAATTTGATTTCTTGGAATAAGGGAAGAAGATAATTTTATGGTGGCATTGCTGCCAAAACCCTTGGAAGTTGCTATCATATAGAAATATCTACAGGAGACAGCATGTAGTGGTAACTTACTTTCTTACAGGCCCCTTTGGAAAACATTGCAGTGCTGGTTATATCTGTATGTAACAGCTGTATTGTTTATTAGGTTGACGTGATTGATTATATCCAGGCACGCTTCCCAGATTTTTAGCTTGCTTCTTTGAGACGTTGCTTCTGTTGTCCCATCAGCAATTTATGGCTTCATAAGCCAAGACTTACAGGATGGTTTTGATTTTTGGAAAATGTTGTTAATCAAATGTTGGCTTTGCAATGCCAGCGGAAGTTTGAATCCAGCTCCTCTGTATCTGAGCTCCCCCTCTCAGTCATGTGGCTGTGTAAGTGACTCCATTTGTGTAAGTCTAAGGATGGGCAGACCAGTGGGATGATTGCACAACTGATAGATGACCCTTTACTTTCCTGAGCCTGTACCAGAAGTGCAGGTTACTGAATTGCAATTGTTATTTTGCCTTAGGTGTGTGTACTCATAGTGTAAACACAGTGTCATTGTCACGAGTAGCCCAACATAAGCCAGCAGCAGTAGATTCTTTGAGTGTCTATTCAAAGTAAATGTTTCAGGAGTTATGGAGAATGCTTTAATGATATCCCTAGTTGCTGATATTTTCTTTTGAATAGTTCCAGATGTCTGAGCAACATAAGCAAGCAAAACTGAGAAAACAGAACTAAACAATTGTGGAATTCTGGAATGGTTTGGGTTGGAAGAGACGTTAAAGATCATCTTGTTTCAAACCCCCTACCATGGGCAGGGAACGTTCCAATAGATCAGGTTACTCAAAGCTCCATCTAACCTGGTCTCAAACACTTCCAGATATTCTCTGGGCAACCTGTTCCAGTGCCTCACCACCCTGACAGTAAAGAATTTCTTCCTAATACCTCATCTAATCCTGCCCTCTTTCAGTTTAAAGCCATACTCCCTTGTCCTATCACTACATGCCCTTTTAAATCACACAGTGCGTTTTCCTTTCAGGAGAGTTTTGTTTCGTTTTTTTCTTTTTCCTTTTTAATAGGTTCTTTATGTTAATTTTTAGCAAATACAGGCTTACCAAGCTCAGTTTTTTTTCTGGAGTCATTTCTTAAACTGATAACTGAAATCATGAATTTCTTATCTGTGTTTCGGCTAAGTAATTCAATATGGTGTGAAGGAACAGCCCATCTGAATCTCATTTTTCCTCTTCCATGCTCAGTAACTATCTGAATGCAGAACTGGAATTGAAGCTTGCTTTCTCCCTGGTCCGAATGCAGACAGTTTTCTTGGTTGATTTAATAGAGATTTTTGCACTGACAGTAAGTGGAGAAGGAATCTCTGAGCCTCCCTCATGAACTCAAGAGGACTTAAACCATTCACATCACTGGGAGCAGCAGCAAGACCGCCTTCTTTGAAAATCGTATCTTTTCCAGAACATTTGTGTCTTTGAAAAATCTTGGCTCTCAGTTGAAAGCACACATTTTTTGCATAGAAGATGGTTGTGATTAGGTGACTCTGTGTCTCTGTGCAGCCGGGGTGACCAGATTCTGGAGGCGGATTCTGTGAGCCTGCGTCACGCAGCGTTAAGCGAAGCCTACGCAATCCTGAGTGAGTGTGGACCAGGCCCAGTCAGCCTAATCATCAGTCGTCATCCTAACCCAAAGGTGAGGAGAAAATGAGTGAGTGTATCCGGGTTGTTTCCACCTGGCACTGTAATTTGAGTCTTGCTATTGGAAAAGCAGAAAATGAAGAAAATGGCTTTTTCTCTCTGTGGCATGTATTATGCAAGATGTCAGGATTGTAATGGTGCTTCTCAGTTTTGTTAGTCGTAGCAATGCTGGACCATCCCAGGTGCTTTTTACTTAGTCACCCACTGTTCAAATGCTGTTTCCTGGAACTGCTTGAATGAAGTGTTCCCATCTTTCTTGGTACTTGAATGAAGTAGCAACGCAAATACAGCACAAGACCTCTTCGTCCTAAAGGTTATTTTGTAGTTACTTTGTCTTTGAGTACAATATCATTTAGGGCCAGGAATATATGTATCAACAGCTTGAATTGATCAACTATAATAAAGTAAAATCTATCCAAAGATCAAAGTTTTCCTTCAGGAATTAAAACGTGAGAATATGGAGTGTACTGCTACTGAATCCATGCAAGGTCAATTTGGAAATAAGGCTGTATTTACAAAGTAAGTGTTCTCAAGAATTTTTAAAAAATTGATGATAGAAGATGAAAGCCTATTAGCCAGGCTATAGGGAATAACAGCTTCTTTTATTTCAGTATTTCAAAGAATTTCATGAGTGTATGAAACCTTCCTGTTTAAACAGGAATGAAGCTGTAAAAATATTTGCATTAGTGGGTCCAGAAAGCTCTGACTTTTGAACTCTTAACTACAAATGGAGGCCTTAATAAAGTCATATCTAGGAGAACTCAGGTTTCTTATTTTGTAATTAATAGTGTATTTTCTGCTAAATCAAATATACAGTCAACAAATAGGGGTCTACTTGCCAGAGTTTATTATCTTTGTTAGAAGGCCTTCTGCTGCTAGAAAGAAAGAGGCTGTGGTTCTGTTAAAGGTAAGCATGGAGTGGGTAAGAATTGGGCTTATAGCCTAAGATAACAGTATTTCTGGTGAGTCTGTGTGCTGTGTTGAACCAAAACAATGGTGCAATGTGATTGCATTATTAAGGCATACAGACTTCTTGGAGAGTCTGTAAGAAGCATGAAATAAAAATGCCATGCTGTAGAGCCTGCCCTTTCTCATCTGTCTCTCTTCTTGCTGTGGTGGGGTCTTGAAAGCTGATGAGTGACCTAACCTGGTGTCTGCTGAAAGGATGAACTGAGTTAAGCTGATTGCTTACTATTACTCAGTAACAGAGGGAAACTATTAAGTGGCTCCTATTACATTTTTCCATAAGTGATATTTAAGATGACAACAAATCCTTTGCCAAGAAATGTATGAAAAGCTAAAAGTTGAGCTGGAGAGACCCTAAAGCATTTTTCCAGTACGGAATCCATAATCCTAGCAGTACTGAATCCATAATCTCTCATTGCTGAATCTCTGGAGGAGTGTCCATATGGGAACCTGTATTTATTGTTATGTTACTGTCATCCATTTTCTGAAAGCACTGGGGTATTGATAGATAAGTGTGGGTATTTTATTTTATTTTATTTTATTTCATTTGCTCTTAATAATACCCCAGCATGCAGATTGGAGTTAGGAACTAGTTTGTTCCTTTCCATTTTGAACTACCTGAGCCATAAAGGATGCTAAACATCAAAGTTGGCAGAGTTTGCAGAAATGTGGATTTTTGGTTAACTTTTAAAAAGCACTGCAGTGTGCCCAGGACCTGCTTTAACTCTTGGGATATGTTTTACCAAAAGGTTTGTGTTAAGGCCGTGGATCATAGTCTAAGGATCTGGTGCATGTCCTGCAGGAACTCCCTGTGCCCCAGGAGCCCAGGGACTTTTGGTTTGCTGTATGGTCATGACACAGGCTGGAAACACAGATGTGTTTTTACAAAGGTTCATGTTGTTTTGAACATTTTTATACTTAATTTCTTATTTTATAACACAAAAGGTCCACAGTACATCTTGCTGCTGAATATGTTTGCTTTGGTGTTTTCATGTACTTCCAAAAGAAATACCACAAAATTTTCTTTCTGCTTGTTATTCTGAGTGAATATGACATTTAGGCTGTGTTTAAACTGCTGAGATTGCTTCAGAATCTCTTAAATCTTCATGGTTCAGGAAGACGCAAGTTTGTAGTCCCTATTTATGCTGAATTTTAGTTCATGTAAAGTAATTTGCATAGAAAGTATTTTTGACAGAATTAATTTGCTTTCTGTTCTTAAATATATATTCCTGCAGACAAGTTGTTCCCGTATAAAATCATATGTTTTCCAGTAATAAGAATTAAACGTATGGCAGTAATTAAGGGCTAAATTAGCAAATATGGTTAACCGGTATTTATTCTTAAACCAGAGAAACATTAATTACCAATTACTGATTTGGGTTTTCTTTTTAAAAGTAAGGAGAAATGAAAATTTAAAAGACAGTTAATATTGTGGGAAGTCTGGTATTCTTCCGGTAGGTTAAGTGTAGAATAGCTTAAGTTTCTGTTGTGTTCTTGCACAAAGCAGTCTTTGTCTATTTTAAAGTCATATTTTTCTTGACAAATCAATATACAGCTTTTAATTGAGTTAAAACTGTGCTGTGATAGCTTCATTTGATTTCTTTAGGTCTAGGGCTGTTTTATTTGTTTGTATTGTTTGTCAGTCGGATGCAGTCTTTGTGCAGCTGGCAGGCTTCTGCTTCCTGGCTTTTGCAGGAAAGTGGCATCAAGAGAGTCTGACTGAGTCAGGGGACAGGGACTTAGAAGCCCTCACCTAGGTCTTCTTTACTGCATCTTTAAAAATAGTGACTTATATGAAATGAATCATGTACTTGTGATAAGTGGTAAGACTCTTGTAATTTCTTGTCCTCTGTTTGAGCTTTGTCTTCCATCCTACTTCAGGTTTCGGAGCAGGAGATGGATGAAGCAATCGCACGTACTACCCACCGAGAGAGCAAGGACACCAGCTCCTCTCACGTCACAGGTAGCAACATGTTCCCTTCTCTAGTGTGTGCTCCCTCCCAGATGCAGGAACATTTAAGGGCATGCTCTGAAGTTCCCCAGCATTAATATTTTGAGAGCCCTCAATACAGCAGAATAGTGTAGGGAGAATCATTACTCTGTCCACTGCAGAAATTTTAACACAAACATGCAGTTCAGATGGATCAGCTCTGCAACTTACGTAATTTGCTTTCTTTCACTAGGCTGCCATGACCTGAAAGTCAGGCTGTCAAGAGGTGGTTGCTCTGAGCTTTTTTCAAGATGAGGGGAAGCACAATGTTTCAGTAGGGAAAGAACAGGCGGGATCTACTCCATCTATCTATGCTTGCCTTTAAAAATCCCACAATGTATTGTGACCATTTGAAAAAGCCCAGATGTTGCATACTGGACTATGTTTTACCACCATTTTGATCTTTAAAGTCACGTCAAAATATGTACTCTGGCATCTCTGTGATGTGTTTGAACTCCAGACTTAGCACTTCCTAAAGTCTGGCAGATGAAAGCAAACTTTTAGCAATGGCAGAGTGACCAGTAAGGTGATGTTCAGACAGAAATGTTAAGATTTGTTATGGTCCCCTTTTTATGTGTGTCAAGTAAGACCTGCTTTGAAGTTGACCTTGCCAGTGGCTGCTAATTTGTCTTCTGAGGTTGCCCCTAGTCAGCAGCATGCTCCAAAAGGTGGGGAAGACCATCTCCTGCTCATCTCTTGTTCATAGCAGTTCCCTGGGCCTGGCTGGTGTAACATGTCTCAGTGGCAGCATTCCATCTGATCTGAGCGAGAGCTTGTGAAATGCTGAATAAATCTCGCTTTAGGAAAGCAATCTAGATAATAAATAAGTGGGATTAAACACAGCCCCCAGCTCAGAAGATGAATGAGAAGGTTGCTTGGTTATATGGACCACAACTTTAATTTTTGGCATCTAACTAATCTGTGTTTAACAGGAACTGTACAAAAAAGTCCATCTCCTAGTGTGAAGGCCAAACAAGGAGAGACCTCATCTCCCCTCAGCTGGACTATGAAACGCTTCTTGGAGCCAGCAAGCCGGGTAAAAGGATTAGATGCAATAAAAACAGTCTGCTTCAGATTCAGCTTTTACTGAAGCTCCTACTTGGTCAAGGGGTTCAAAACCAAACCTGTATGCTCCTTCCCTGTCACATGGGCTCAATAAAAGGGTTTGTTTCTTGTGTCACATGTTTAAATTGTGACAGCAGCAAGCTCCTGTTTTTCTGTGTGACTGTAACCTTTGGGAGTGGTGTGCAGAGCATGGCAGAGAAGGCTGTGGGGTCCCACCTCCTGCCACCTCCAAGGCACCCCTGTTCTGTGGGACACAAAGTTAGCAGGAGACACCTGAACCTCTGGAAAGAAGGCTTAGACTAAGTCTCTCTATATAGCCATTGCAGTGGAATGGCTATATATCTGGTTTTCCTGGTAAAGCCAAGGAAGCTGCAGACACTGTGTCTGGAGGTACAAAACCTTCCCTTCTCTCAGTGCAGAACGTGTTTAAAGGGAACTGCAAAAGTGAATAGTTTCCTCCCTTGTTTCTGCACTGAACCACACCTGCAAAGCAGTGGGATTTGGAATCGTTTTTTATTATTATATTGGCTAAAATTGTATTGATATGCAGTGTTTCAACCATTCAATTTCAACAGTTCAGCTCTCAATATACTGACAAGTCCTCTATTTTAAAAATTGCCTTTAAACTTCCTTTATTGATACGGCAATAAGAGTGGAGTGTGTGGTGCTCACATGCAGACAAGGGCTTTAAGCATCGATGACAACTGGTCACCAGGGTCACCAGGGTCACTTTTCTTCAGCAGGGATCCGTCAGCTCTGAGGCAGAGCTTTCCCAATACTTCTCCCACGATGGCACAAGCCACCTCCCCTTCTCTGAGTCTGTACCTGGCTCGTGTGAGGAAGAGCAGCTCCGACAGAAGAACAGGAACAGTTTGTTGGATGATGGCTCTCTTCTCCCTGGCAGCCTGAGTAAGTGATGCAGATGTGTCTGGTCATTGGGCTAGTGGGGGGAGAGTCACTGAGCGCTGGGTTCCTATGCAGGAGAGCTGTGGTGATCCCTGTGCTGGTAAGAAATGCCAGGCAGTGTCATGAAAGCCAGGGCTGATGGCATGAAATTATGGGAAATTGAAGGAATTTAAAACAATCCACAGGAAATGCCTATTTCCATGATATTTTGTTTAAAATACTTTTCTGATAATGTGAAAATTACTTTGATTGGTTTGAATGAAACTCAATTGACAGCACTGCAGGTTTTTGGGTTTTTTTTTCAAATGACTGACCATCTTAATTATTACATTTACGGAAAAATGTTCATAGCTGTCTCAAAAACTTTGAGAGGGTCAGTATGTGTGTAAAAACAAATAAATGTGCAATTTTACATCAGGTATTTTGCATGTGTGTCTTTCTCCCCATAGTAATTGACTGAAAGAACCTTTTGTGTCCTTACTGACATGGACCTGATCACGAATTCAAAAGATGTATTTGTTCTCTCTTTCCTGTGTTTCTCAAGTAATTTCTTTGTCTATAGCTTATTTTCTCTGGAAATTATTTAATGTTTAAAAGCATTTTTACATTTCTAACTAACCACCAAAAAAAAAAAGCAAAGCAAAATACCTTCCCACAAAGTAAGATGCAGTTCTTTCTAAGGAGAATGTGGAAAGGGTTCTTGGGTTTGTTAGTTCTAATTTGAAATGGACAGTTGTGTGCTTCAGTCTTTGTTTGAGAAAGCAATTTTTACTCTCTTGAGTTAATGCAGGAGTCCTGAGCTTAGATTTAAGCAAAATGTGAAAGAAAATCTGTTATTTAAACTAAAATGCGCATTTCAATTTGCATGCCTTTCTTCTTTGTGTCATAGTCATAATTTAGAAATAAACTGAAAATAGACCTAGACATGCCAATGAACTGACTTTGGTAATTACCCATAAATTGTAGTGCTATCTGCAGTCCTCTTGATGTTTTCTGTAGTTAGAGGGAGGACATGAAAAGCCTACTTTTTGCTTTGTGAAGAGCAGTTAAGCTTCCTCTGCAGACCCCCATGTATTCTGCTGTAGTGAGATGCATGCTGTTAAAAATCATCCATAAGTACAGTTAAACTATAACTTTTTTTTTTCCCTAGGTGCTAGAGATGTGGGAGTGACAAAAGCCAATGGTTTGGCTTCTCCAGCTAGTGGGAGGTCGTCTGGCCATCACAACAAGCACGTGGAGTCTGTTCGACCTGGCATCCTCAGCGACAGTCCCAAATCTGCCCGCAGCCCCTTTCACCGACAGAGGAGGGTTGTTTTCTACGATGGTGATGGCAGTGATGACGATGAAAGTTCCCACTTGCACAAAAGCCAGAGGGCCAAGAGCCAGGAGGATGCTGGCATTGTCATTACAACCTCATCTGTAGAAATCGATGATGAGAGCCAGGACAGTGAGTCATCGAGATACAGTGGCATGGAGACATCTTCCCCTGTCTTTGGCAACTCTGTGGAGTCTGCAGACAGCACGCTGGAGCAAATTGAATCTCCTTTTTTCCCTATCATAGCATTCGACTACTCAAGTGTGCCTGAAGTCCGTCTTGGCAGCCTGAGTTTGAGGGAGCTCCGGGAAGCACAACTTGAATCCAAGAGATCGCCAAAACTGGAGCACAGAGCAGTCACCAGAGTGAAAAGCATGATGAGCACTGAGTGCCGAAGCCTTCAGAGACACAGGACGGAGGAGCATGGCTCTTACAACAAGCCTGTTGCCAGGATGCTTCCTCACAGCAGGAAGTGTGAAGCCCCTGATGCGGTTGGGCAGGGCCAGGCTGAAGTTGTCACTCTGGTTCGCAATGAACACGAGTCATTTGGCTTGGATTTGGAAATCCAGGCCATGCCTTTAAAGGTTGTCGTCACAGGGATGCGGCCAGGTGGACCAGCAGAAATGGTAATTTGTAATTTGATGTGCCTTATAGTGATGTGCTTTCCCATTGTGGGGATGTTTATTGTTACTTTTGTTGTTATTATTAACCAAGTGGTCTGTTGAGAGTAAGCACAACTGGAGTGCTTGTCCTTGCTGGGCAAAATGTCTCACCCCATATTGTTCTGGAGCTGCTGCTAAATAAAATGTTTCTGATTCAGAAGTGCACCCAGGCTGATCCAAAACTAAGAGAGGCAGGATGCAGATCCACTGAGATGGTCTCATCTTCCCTTGCAATTGCAGTTTTGAGGGAATGTTATTTTTGTATTTATTTTCTAACTATAGGTAAAGACAAAATAAGTAAATCCTGGTGGCAGAGGATGGTGGGAACAATGTATATTATGCTTTACTATTTTATATACACATGTCCCTGTATTACAGGGATCTGGAACCAAGAGGCTTCAGGTGCTGGCCAGATTTGCCAAGAGCCACAGTACTACCAGTAACACATTGCTTTTCTTCATCTCATACATGCCCATACCAGTATGGATACGTGCTTCATGCTGGTTGTGGAATTGCTAGATGCAGAAGTGCAGAAAGAAGAATAATAATCTGGTGTACAAACTTGCTGTAGCATTTTTAATCTCATTGGCAGCCACTAGAGTAAGAGGGGATAAAGCATAGCAGTTTGAATGAGGCTGTGAGATCTGGGGATTTGGGTTTTGTTTCTGCCTTTTTCTCAGACTTATTTTGCAGTATTTAGAAACAAACCTTTACCTTAAGAGCTCAGCTCATGTCTCTTCACTGGTTTAAGAAAGTTCCACCTGAGAAGTAGTTCATGCATTGAATTAAAAAATGACACACAATGTTCCAGTCCTGAAGAAGCTAAGCTGATCCATCCCATTTCATATCACTAAGAGGGCTGTGTCCTCCATCCTGATACTCATCTCCCAGAGAAACCAGCAGATCTTTTGACCTTCCTGTTTCAGATCGATCTTTAATTCTCCTTCTGGCAGAAACACAGTCTGCTCTTTATTTATGTACTGGCAAACTGACAGCAGTGGTACCTGTGTTCTGCAGTGACGTGAAACAGGGGATGTTGTTCATAAGCTATTAATTGCTTCCCTGCAATCTTTGCCCCTGTGGCAGGACTTCTGATGTGTATTTATAATTTCCTCGAATCTCTCTTTGCATCAGGGATCAATGGGCAAGATGGCTGTAGGAGATGAGATTACCACCATCAACAGCATCCCCGTCAGCAAGATGACGTACGAGGAAATCTGCTTGCTTATGCAGTGTCTTCCCACATCCGTAACCCTGGAGATCCAGAAGGCAGCATCAGGTGAGAAAGTAGTTTTGCTTTTGTACCATTTATTCTGGGTACCAGTGAACAAAACGTCATTGGCTCAGCTGGGCATGACCTTCTGCTGTCCTAGCTTTCCACGTGGATTCAGAGAAGAGGACGTGGGGACATTGTGACTGCATTGGTGAGCCACACAAAGCACTGCATCACCAAACCAAGCTTCAGGGTCCTCTGTAGCACCATGATAGGGGGAGAAAACCTACACCTGTGTGAGGTATTCAAAGCTCCCACACAGAGTAGGTCCCTCCTGCCAGCGTTTGCAGAGGTCTGAGTCATTTCATGCAGTCCTGGAGCTAAAATGGCAGTGACTCTTGTCCTGACAACTAATTTTATTGCTATGCCTGTTCTTTAAATATATTGGCCCTTTATAATCAAATCTCTCTGTCTCTTTAATCGAAAGTTCTAGTAATGCTTTTATGAATGGACAGTAAGACACAAAAAGCCTATTTTCTTTCTTTCTTTTCATCCCTTTTATGTGTCAGAATTCTCTAAAGTGCAGGAAGATGAAACAGAAAACTAAAATCTTATAAAAATGTTTATTTGCATGTTTCATTACAGAAAGTTTTCTAGTGTGAGTTGAAATACTTGATACCTTCTTGCTTTCTGCTCAGGGCTGATTTATGCTGCTACAGCAATATATGAATCCCCACAGACTGTACAAATTATGTGGTGTGGAAATGAGTGTTTGAAAAAGAAAAGCATACTTTTCAAATTCAGGAAGAACATAATATTTTGCTTTGTTCTAGCTTATGATCTTCTTTGTGTACCTATTAATACCTGGGAGCCTAAAGTGCTTCCAGATGCATGACTTCCAGTTGTTCTTTAAGGAATTCCAGGCTTGTCAGGATCTTGTTCTTGTTTCCTTAGATTGCTGTGGCTTTTCAAACCAATAGCATTGGGGTGAGGACACATTGGCACTAGTTTGTTAGACACTTCACCGTTCCCCGTGCCCTGTCCCACTGGCAGAAAAGGTGATCTCTTCAGCATGTGATCCACCATGATGAAGCAGGGCAGTACCTCAAATTCTAACCTGGCTGCTTCAGATTGTCCCCCTGAGGTGTTTTTCCCTTGTTGACTCCAGGAGGAATCAGCACTTCTTAATATGGATTCCTAAGTTAAGTGATGTGGATAATCCTGCAGGTTTGTGTGAGAAGTGCAGAGACGCACAGGCACATGTGCAGGAGCAGGAAAGGATGCTGACACTGTGAATAATCTCTCCTTCTCCATATACTTTTTGGGCCCCATGTCATAGTAACTGGTCTCTGCAAGGCAGCTTGAATGGGGATACATGTCTCAGAAGCAGTGTAGAGAGATGGAATCTGGTGCATGGGGTGAAGTGCTGAAAACTGAAGATGCAGAGAAATGGGTGAGCAGGAATGTGTCAGAGTGCAGCAGTGACAGGAAGCTCGGTGTGTTGCCCAGGAGTGGGTTAAACATGTACTGGAAGCAAGGAGAGGTCTGTGCCAGAAATGCAGTAAAGCCCATGTGCTTAATGTGTGCATAACGTCACCCATGCGTGTCACATTGAACACCTGCAGAAGTGCTGAGGGGTCAGAGCCAAATTATTTATGCACAGACTGTCACTGTGTTATCTGGTCACCTTTGCTATGTCAGGGCTTTCTGTGCTCCCTGGAGTCTCCATTGGAGACTTCAGTGATCAAACAAGTGTGATGAGAAGCAGTGCTGCTCAGCATGACCTACTGCATGCTGACACTTTGGTAGTTGGCTGCTTGACTGCTGCAATTTCAAAGATGAGAGTTAAACAGATCATGACTACTCACCTTGGATAAGTGGATTGCTCCCTTCTGTGCACTACTCAAATACAGATGGTTATGATTAACTTGAGTTGTTGTAAACATCATTACAGAAGAGGAGGAGTGCAGATCAAAATGAAAACATGTAGTCTATGTGGGTGTCTATTTTTGTAATAAAACCTGGTGCTTTCTATATCCCTTCTTATATTTGACAGGATTTTGCCTTTTTTCTTTTTTTTTTTTTTATCATGATGCAGCTGTCAGCAGATTTACAAACCTCATCCTGTCTCCAGGGGTAGACACTCAAAATCAGGCCAATGTCAACAGCATGCTCGCTACGGAGGAAGAACAGAGTTCTGGGAAGCGAGAAAGAGGAGGTCTGCAAGCTGCTGTCGGCGTATGTGCGGCGGAGAGAGCAACACTGCCGCCTGATGCCACCAACAGGGACATGCACAGAGGTGCCCCGAAGGGCAGCCGTGACGAGGACTGCACGGCTATCCCGGTCACTGACATCGATGACCTGCTCAGCCAGATGGCTGCCCCTGAGAGCAGGGCCTCACGCACCCCGTCACGCGCAGAAAGCCCCCTCCGAGACGAGTACACCACCATGTGCTGCTGTGGCACTGATGAAGGCTGCCCCGGGTCTGAGCCACGAGCAGCCAAGCAGGAGCTGCTGGAAAAAACTGTGAATTGTGGAGCTAATGCACAAGGGGTTTTGGGGCTGTCTGTGTTGGACTCCATTAACACGGGCAAACTTTTTACTGTGAATAAAAACTCTTTAAATAACTATTCTAGGAATTTTAGCAGTTTAAATGAGGATGAGTTGCCTGCAGCAAACACCGTGGAAGGTAAGCGGAGTGACCCGTTTCCAAAGTCAATGTATGGGGCTGCAGAGGATTCTCACTCAGACACAGAGTCTGTCACAGAAGCCTTTGATAGTGCTGGTGAGGTGTTGCTTGGGCAATGTGCTGCTGCTAATGCCCCTGCAGGCTGTATGGCAGCAGAGTCAGATGAGGAGCAAATTGAGATTTGCTGCATGAATGACGAGCCACAGAAGCCTGCACAGGAGCAGCATCTCACCTCTGGAACAAGCTCGTCCTCACTGTCCCTGCTGCACACTTACAGTGGCAAAGTTTTGCAGAATGAGGGCTGTTCAATGTGTGGGTCACTGGAGACAAGCATCAACAAACTAGGTTTGGAAGATCGTGGTGGTCCCACTCCGTGTCCCTCACAGTGTCCAGATGTGTCCTCTGCATCCTTGTGTTCTCCTTCCTCAATTCTCCTGCCAGAAAAAGACATCCTAAAGAATTCAGTCAGTATCCCTGAAGTTTACTCTTTCTCTAACAATGGTGCCTTACGTACAGAAGAACAGATGGATTTGGGGAACAGTAATGAACATAAGAAATGCTGTGAATCCATTGAAGAAAAAGGGTCTCTGCACTGCAAAAAGACAAGCTTTTGCTCTGCTAGAAATGTCAATGTCTTGGAGAACAACTTGCTTGAGAAAGAAGGATGTCATGATGAGCAGAGATCCAAATCTGAAAGTGAAATGGCAGTTGATGACTGTAATCATGCTGCTAATTATTGCTTGGCGAAGAAAGAAACCAACAGTTTGTCCACCTTGTCTAAAACAGACAGCAATCATGTGAACGCATCGTCAACAAGAGGAATATCACTCAGGTCACCCTTTCCCGCTAGATCTAAAGATCCAAAGGCTAATGCAACTCATGAATTGCCAGGAAAAAATGAGAAAATTAACTCTGTGACTTCAGGAAGGACTTCAAATGGAAAAGTCCAAAGCTCAGGCACAAATCACTGCAAAGGAGCTGCAGTACCGCACAGCCCATCCTCACAGAAAAAATCCTGTCAGGAGTCTAAGGCAATGGCACAAAAAAGTATAATGGACACCCTTTTAAATAATCAGAAATCTAAAGCAGGACCAAAGCTAAAAGGGTTCACCATCAAAAGCAAAGCAAAGACTAATTCAGATTCTTCTGGCATTACTGCTACCAAAGTCAATGGGGCTGATCCGAAAAGGGCTTCTGTTTCTCCACAATTGTCCCCCAAACTCCTGGGAAAGAAAACACCATTGTCCCGTAATTCACCTACAAACTCAGATCCTGGAAAGAGCATTTCAGCAGCCTCAAAGACTCTGAAATCAGAGCTAGAAAATAAACCATCTCTGGTAATTTCTGAAGATTCACTTCTGCCTCTCCTGAATGGCAGCAGCAGTCCAACCACGAGTGGTGAAATCAAATGTGGCTGTGGGGAGCTATCATGGGGAAAGCCAAAAGAGAAGCAAGTTTCCATGCAGGCTGTGGTATGTCAGGGTAAAGGTGCTAAGGTGGATGATTTCAGAGCCAGAGACAGTCAGTCCATAGTCACTTCACCTCCTCAGGGGACACCAAAAGTTGAATATGTGAAAGGAAGGACTGATAACCCTGGAAGAGACCTGAACACAATTAAGAGCATCTATAGTGCAGATGACCTTAGGCAATTAGATCTGCAAAAAGTAGGAACGTCTGCTGGAGCCTGCTCTTCTTTGGGGTCCCCCTCAGTTCAGCAGGAGCAGCTGGAAGGGCAGGAGATCCAACGCACTTTCATTGAGGTGAAGCTTTCCTCCTCATCATCCCCTTCCTCCTCCTCCTCTGGCTCTTCCTCACCAGCATCGTTTTTGCGGCTGCCATTGCTGGAGAAAACAGAAGAGGGGAACACGGAAGTGCCTCGGCTGACTGAGGAGATGGGGACCATGCAGTATTTCTCAAGAGGAGATACTGCTGGAGACAGACATCTCTGTGTCTTGTCGAAACCTGTGACAAGGACCTACTCAATGCCATCCCAGTTAGCAGGTCACTTGAGGGAGGACTGTCATCTTGCAGAGGTTCACCCTGTGCAAGGCCCCCATGGCCAAACTGCAGAGGAGAAATACCCACAGGCAGCAACGGGGATGTTAAAGATGGCTCACCTGAATCTGCCTAACAGCCAGAGTGGAAAGGAGCAGGCATATGCCTCTGGAAGTGTCCAGAAGGTTCATGCCACCTCCCCCTCAGGCAGTGACGTCAGCTACCCCACTGCTGATAAACTGAGAAGCTTCAGGCGAAATTACTATTACTATGAGCTGAACTGGCCACATGAGCCGATTTCATCCTTCTCTGTCAAACAGAGGATCAAATCCTTCGAAAACCTGGCAAATTTTGACCGGCCCATTGTGAAGGCCATTGATATATGCTCGGCTGCAAGGTTACCCCATGGTGGGTTGGCCACCACATCCAGCACCGTTGAGTCACCATGGACACTGCGGCGCAGCTTGAGCTCCTATGGTGGCAGTCCCAGCCCAGCCAGGGCCGTGGCCAAGACTCCCCCTGGCACAGAGCCCGTGTGTGTGACCAAGGGTGGCAAAGAGGATGGAAAGCCCCAGAGGAGCGAGGAGGACAGTGCTGGGGCAGATGTGGCTGCCTCGGCCTCGCAGGTGCGCCGCAGCCGGGGCCTGGGGCGGCCGGCGCTGTCCCGCTCCAGGCTGCGGGAGCTCAGAGCCCTCAGTATGCCCGACCTGGACAAGCTGTGTGGAGAGGGCTTCTCAGAGCCCCCGCAGCCCGCCTGCTTCAAGACAGAGCTGGAAATCACACCCCACAGAGCCCTTGGCATGCTTGCCCAGGGCGGGGCAGCTCCATCAGCCCGCTGTAGCCCCACCGAGCTGGGTGCGATGGGAATGGGAGCCTGCAGCTCCCGGGACAGTGGCTCAGGGACACCAGGTTCTGCCTCAGACGATGATGTGCCCCATGGCAGCTCTCTGGATGGGGGAAACAGCTGGTCTCTCAGGTTGGTGTCAGCTTGGCTGTTACTGTTTCATCCCTACCCAAGGAAAAGCTTCCACTGTGCCACAAGTCTGCCCCATAGCACGTTTCAGCTGCAGCCCCAGCCTGCCAAACCCTCACAATCTGGGGGTGCCATTCATGCCCTTGTGCCTTGGAGCTGCCATGCTGCTGTGTCATGGCTCCAGTACAGGATGAAACATTTTATCCTGGCATGGCTGGGCTCCTTTTTTGTGGCCCCTCTAGCTGATTTTGGTCAGTTTTTGGCCATGTTACAGCACAGCAGTAGTAGTGGAGGGGAGGCTGCACAGCACTGGCTGCCAGCACAGCCTGTGGTGACAAACGAGCTTGTTGTCCTGCCAGAAGCAGTCTTCAGATGTAGCTGTCTCCTGTTAATGTCTATTGCTAAAACCATTGGGGAAGAATGAGGGGAACAGAACAGGGACTGACTTTCAGAATTATTTTTTAAAAATCTTCTCTGCCCCTTCCTATTCTCCCAGCATACAGCATTTCTTACCAGTGTTAAGATTCCTTCTTTGTCATTTATCCTAATACAGTCTACACTGTATACGTGAAACATATCTCTACGAAGTTGGGAAACATAGAGCTCTTCTGTCCTTTTATGTTTATTTTAGCTTGGATCAGCTGCTTATCTCAAGCCTGGACCAGCAAAAACTGCAAACTGCTTTGTCAGTGGTAGTACCAAAATGTGATGTTGCTGCTATGCTTCAAGAAGTCAAAGCACAAGTAAAGGTAAAAACCACAAGATAAAACTGGGTTATTGGTGGATTTTTGAGGGTTTTCTTAAGGGTAGATAAAATCCTTTCCAAACTGTTTCAGGGCTCCTCCAGTAGTCCCATGACAGGCTATTACTATCAACTACAGTTGATGTTGATTTTACTAATGCTGTTTTTTAAATGCCTGCTATAAACCTGTGACAATTTTGAGTGGCTTTTTATATAGGGAGGTTTAAAAGCAGTTTTGAGTCATAATAAATAGACATATTTTAAGTGGAAAAGTATTCCTCCATCTGGGCTCCCCAGTAACTGCACATCAGAATTTAGCTTTCCACCAGCCGTCTGGGTCAGACTCAGTTTCCCCACTGTGCAAGGGAAGCTCTGCTCCTCTTTGTGCTTGGTGCCTTTTGCTAGAAGCTGCAATCACAGAAGTTGAATTTATTTTGTTTAATGGTGAACTTGAGCACCAGGATGTGACTGCTGAAGGGTTTATAAGAGACTCCTGTGACATTTTTGTTCTCTTCTGTGGAAACTGGTTTTTGCATCAAGACAACCTGCTTCATTATCTAGGTGTTTGAAGGCTTCCAAAGTGAAATGCCTGCCAGAACATTACTTCCCTGCTTTCGGTGTTTCTGTTTGCGGGATACATCCACATCCTTTTTAATTCAGAACAGAAGCTGATAAAATAATGACAGTGCTGGAAGAGAAACTGCCATCTGGTCTGCATAACTGCTGGCTGAGCTGCATCTAGAGTGTTCTTGAGTTTTGTTCACAAAGATTGCAATTTCAAACATAGAACAGGCTAGGGGAGAAAGGACCTCCCCAAAATATCCAGATTTATCTCCTTCCAGGGGACAGCATAGCTAAAGCATGCAAGTCTCAAAAGCTTGGTGAGCCAAGAAGGCTAGCTAGGTTTACTGATAAAATAAGGATTGGATTGCACAATTGGACAGAGGTAATTAAGTGTTCTCTAAAGTATTTTTCAGGGGTCTTGGAGAGTTTATTTACTTGTGTCACTTTTCAAAGCCCGACAGCTCAAATATTTATAAAGCTGAATGCTTTTTGGAATGCACTTCTTGTCTGCATAGTTTCTTATCCATATTTAAGCCCAGTGTGGCACATACTCTGGAAAATTTTATGCTATTCAAATGGTGGATTTTGAATGTACAGTAGAACAGTTCTTCATAGTTATCCAGTTGCTGAAAAATGAGATGGACTGCCTGATTCGGACTGAGAGCTTCCCTGGGAAGAATTTGTCACCATCCTTTGCTCTAGACAGTGCTGAATTTACTGCTAGCACTTAATAAATGTTACTAACAATTTTAAAATGGGCATTTTATTTAGATCTCTATGACTGGTATCTTTGGCTAACAGACTAAACAGAGGTGATTACTGGAGGCCTGGTGTGTCCTTTTTGTGTCCAGTAAAGCAGAAAGCATCCATAGCCCGTTCTCTGCCCAGTTTTTGTGTGCTGGCAAGGGGAGCTTTGAGGGCTGGGGAGGGAGGGAATGCACCTTGGGAATGGAAAGCCAGTATCCAGACTGTGTTGTTGACTGGCCCGACACGTATGATCCTTGGATAACTTTTAACATCTGAACTTCAGACATTTTTTCTTTCCTTCACCAGTGTAAGCAAATTAAGTTGAGATACCAAGGATTGGAAAGAGCCTGACCTCTTGAAGAAAAAGGTTTCCATTGCCCTCACTGCAAAGGAAAGGGGCTAGCCTAGTTGCTTAATGGTTTTTATTATTTCTAGCCAAACATAAAGCTGTTCTCACTTGAGTACAGGTGAGCAGGGTCTTAGCATTTACAAAACACTGAAAAAAATACTCTGCCCTCACTGCTCCTCTCTCCTTGAGTGCTGATGGATCAGTGATGTGGAACAGGGTGACATCAGTTTCTGACATTGCCTCTCCATATTGCAGAGATGCTTCTAGCGTAATCTTCCACAGACACTATTTGGCAGAAAACATACAGTGAGACCAAGATTTTGACTGTTGAAAAACCAAAAAATCTGTTGATTTATGGCTCCCTGTCCTGTCTGAAACAAAAGGCAAATGCTGAGTTAATATGTTGAATTTAGTGGACTAAATATGTAATTTAATGCTAAATAGATTAAGAGATTGGATTCTAATGATTTGCTATTACTTCTAGTATTGGCAGTTTCTGCAAATAACTGGTGTTAGATGGGATCCTGGGGAAAAGCCTAGAAACCTGCTTTCTATTCCCCACATCTGATGCTCTGCCCCAGAGATAGGTACTATATGCCTGCTCCACCAAATTCCTTTCTACAGTTCCCCTTACACCACAAAATGTGATCTCTGTGACTTGTTGGGATGCAAACCTGCACCAATTCTTTTCCTGTGCTGAATGCTCCCATTTCTACAACAGCACAGCTTTAGTCCTGTTTAGGTCACTAACAGGCTCCTTACTTTCGTCTGCCAAGTGAAAGTTTTTTTCTGCTATCCCATCTGACCTTCCCCAGTTTCAGTAATGTAGCCACTACCCCTTGCAGGATTGTCCAGCACTGCTGAGAAGAGGTTGATGCAGCTGCCCTGCATTACATCTGTGTTACTCTTTCGAGGCAGAAGAAATTGGATAACAAAAGTGTTAGTAATTCCGTGAATAGTACAGTGCTTGGTCCAGAAAGGTGTATGGGAATACTGCATTTTGACTGCAAAATGTTGAACAGTGCAAAACTGACTACAGCCTGTGAAAATTAGGCTGCCCAAGGTTTAATGCCATTCCACTAACCCAATTTTGACTTCACCTGCTAGCCTTGAACTGACTGAAGAAACCTTTCTTGTCACCTGAGTTCTCCTAGATGGCTGCTTCATTCTGTAACATAAAATGTATCTAATATCTCAGTTTTAATTCCTTGAGTTGACTTTTTTCACCTGCCATAATCTGTGGGTACTGGGAATTGTCATTTATGTGGATGCATGGTCTTGATCTTGGGTTTTGTGTTTCTTCTTCCCTTTCCTGTGCACCTCCATTTTTCTGCTAGAGCAAAGAAGACACATACTTCGTAGTCTTGCACAAAGAAGAAGGAGCTGGCCTGGGATTTAGTGTTGCTGGAGGAATAGACTTGGAACAGAAATCAGTCACAGTAAGTGATGGCTGCAAGTCATTTTTCTACAAAGCTCACTTTAAAGCAGGCTGGTGATTAGATCAAGTGCTCGTTTATCAAGACTCACTGCAAGTCATTCACAGTGTCTCTCAGAAGCAGCAGCTTACCATCTGCTACTGAAATCAGAGTGCCTGGGAAGCATAATTTTTATTATTGGAGATGGATAACAATTATGCTTTCAGGCTTTAAAAATCTGTTACTGGATGGGATGGGCTAGATCTAAATCCTATGCATGTAAATAAAATTCTGCATGCAGCTGCAGTGCACACAGCCTTTTAGGGGAGACTTTCATTTCCAGCCCTTGAAAGGAAGCTCTGTGCGGCAAAGTTTTTTCAAGGATTTTTCAGATCTTGAGACTGATTGTGCAGACCTCAGCAAACATTATGGATTTCACACCACAAGTTTGTTTTGAGTTAGTAAGACCTGCGGGTGGTCAGTAAATGAGGGTTGTTGTCCGGTTAGGGTTTTTTTAAGTCTTAAGCAGCATTCTGAACCAAAGATAGTGTCCTATTAAAAGACTGGTGTTCAAAAACGACTGTTCAAAAATAGATCAGTGCGCCAGAAAAATCCAAGAAAACTGGTGTCCTGTGTGATGGTTTCTTTAACACAAAACATGCATTTAAATTCTGCCCTGAAAGAGAGCAGAATTAGATGGTGAGGTTAGAGGAAGGGTATGTCCTCAGTTTTGGGGCCTGCAGAAGCCCTTGCAATAATCTTCTCGGTTTTGCTTTTAGACAAGACCAATATAAATAAATTTATTTTATTAAACTATCATTAAGTTAGAATATGGTCAAAGTCTACAGAGCAGGCCTTTACTTCTCTCACCATAGAAGTTGTTCCCTGTTTCTGGCCCAAACAGTGGCAGCTCTGAGCAAGAGGAAGGCTCAACAGTGTCCCACCCCAGAGAGTTCCTTACGGAGTTCCTTACCTAGAGACTGCGACTCTACCTAAAAAACCAGATCTTGAGCTCTCTCAGACTGAGGAACTGATGACATCCTTTTCCTCATGCTAGCCATGAGACCAAAGGAGTGTCAGTTCATGCTCTTTCCTGATGCTTATTGTTCAAGGGTGTAAAGGCACCTTATTAATGTGCTTGACCTAGTGGGATTCTGGGTCCCAGCTGGATTTAGGGTTGCTGAGCTGCTTAGATAGGCTGTTATATCCACACTTGGGTGCAGGAATAGAAATGCCTAGTGAGCTTCAAGGTACTGAGGAGATGAGCAAATGAGGGAAGGCAGCAGATTTTTTGGACATGACCCCTGTATTCCACTTGCATTTGCATGCCTACATCTGTTATTGAGGCTGTTACTCCAGCTTTGAATGCCTGCTTAGACTGGCTGGAAATCTGTCTGATTGGATCTGTGGGGTTGTAGCAGGTGCCCATCTCAGCATGGCCCTACAATGAGATGGAACAGGAGCCAAAAGGCTTCTGAAGCCTTGCTGTTGGTCTGGGTATTAGGATAAATTCCTAAAGATCATGCCATGCAGAATTGTGTCCACAGATTTGCTGCCTTGAACATTTGCTTGGCAGACCTAGTACTGTCTCCATGGGAAACCGTATTCTGGCTGCTAAAATTAGAGTGCCTAATAGGCAAGTCCTTAAATACTGGGTCTTGAGTCTTTTAGTCAGTTCCTTTTTGTAAATGACACACATCTAAACTTGCTGGAAGTTTTCTCAAAGTTTAAACAACCCTGAATAGAGTATTTTTTTTCTCTAGAAAAATGCATTTCAAGTCGCTAAATCATCCCTTTCCATCTATTTGCATGATATTTGATCAGCCAGATTGAGGCAAACAATTAAATACTTGTACAGCTGCTGTAAGTCAGAGCCTTTCTGTGCACAGATGTTTAGAAATGTGTATTTGAAAACAGCACAGGATGCATGTCCCAGTCAGTGCGAACTGGGGGAGTGGGTGTCTCATACCATTGTGTTCTTCCTGGTTGCTGTGGCATGGACATGGATTTAAGCTCTGTGTCACCTGAAATAGATTAATTGAAGGCCTTTGAGGAGTTTAGTGAAAGCATAAGTGCTTTGTGATATTACATTCCCTAGCTGCTTTTGGTTATCTTGGGCTTAGAAATGATCGTGCAATAACAGCATCTTTTCTTCTGTATTGCCCCATCTCAAAATGCAGCTCTGTCTTGTCACCTTGAGGGTGTTCACTGGAGCAAATGCTGTGTGCTTGATATCCCAGCAGTGGGCACTGGCTGCATATTTTGGTAGAGGGTCTCTGTTCAGCTTGGCCCGTAGAAGGCTGTGTGTGGTCATGAGGTTAAAACATCCGTGTAAAAACCTTTCTTGTAGGTCCACAGAGTGTTTTCAAAGGGAGTGGCATCCCAAGAAGGGACTATCCATCGAGGAGATCTTGTTCTGTCAATCAATGGCAAATCTCTGGCAAGCTCAGTCCACGGGGATGTCCTGAATACTCTTCACCAAGCAAGGCTGTACAAATATGCAGTCATTGTCATCCAGAAGGAAAAAGATAAAACAAACAATTCCTCCAGACTCGAGATATCAGCTACTGGCAGAAAATGTGTGGGGTCTGGAAAGGATGTTTCCATGGAAATAGGAACAGGTATGATCTTTGTCCAAGAACAGTTGGAAGGATTCCTTTGCAGAACAGACTGAAGGGAAAAATGTCCATGTGTTTTAGATTAAAAAAGTCTGTGCCTTATGTGATTGAAGGGAGAAAATGAAATTACCTTTAAATTTTATTTGTTCTCTTTGGAACTTAAATACTGTTTGGGGTTCGGTTGTTTGGTTTTTGTTTTTTTTTAAATTATTGTAACTAAGCATAAACTCAGAAGACCTAATTTAGGGCTGAGTCCAATTTTCTACTTAGATAAGTGGTTCTGTTTATTCTTCCAAACCAGGATAAACTCCTTCTAAGTAATAAGAGTAGTCAATGCAAGAAAGAAAACAACGAGAAATAATTAATAAATTTTTTTAAAAGCTCAAAGAAAAATCCATGTCCTTCAGTTTATTAAGCACAGGGTCTGGGCTTGTTCTTTGTAAAAGCAGATTTCATACTGTTTCTACTAGAAACATAGAAAAAATTATTTTTATATTGCAGTAAATGGAAAGCTATATTGAAGTCAGCCATCACATAGGAAAGAAAGGACAAAGGGATATATATTAGTGGAATATTAGGCTCCTGCTTGGGAACAAGACAGCATTTTGGTGTAAAGGCTGCACCTGCGGTGTTGGGAAGAGACTTCTGAATTTTTCTGGAGATTTAAGACCCAAACCCCTTCAGCACCTATCTGGATGGTGCTGCTTGGGAGCAGGGGATGACCAGGTGGCTTCTCCTACATTCTAGGGCAACACCAGGCACTCAGCTCAAAACCAGGTTCAACCCAAAACCAGGACACAGAGCTGCCACTCAATTATTTTTAATCTGTTTGCTTTAATCATTGCTGTTCTCGCAGGGTTTTTTTTTCTGTAGCAGTTTCTATTGTTTTATGCCTACACTATGTTTTATGATACGACTTTGTAACAGAGCTTAAAAAAAAAAAAAAAAGAAGAAAGCACTCTGTTAATTAATGAATCAGCCTTTCTGGAATTGCTCCCATGGATATAATCTATGTAATTACTTCAGAATCCCTCTCTGCCCTAAACTCCCTATATCCTGCACCCTAACAAATGCAGAATATCTGCTGGGTCCAGGCACTAGGGGGCAACATTATCTCATAAACAAAATAGTCTTGGGTTATTCAGAACATATTTCCGCCCTTCCAGGCAAAGGACATCTCCAGATGTTTTAGATAACGTTTAAGGTTGTCTCAGATAACAGCAGAAGTAATTTGTGATAACACAGACTGCATAATTACTACATTCACACAAGGCAAAGAGGATCCTGTTTTCCAAATCTGCAGATCTATTTCCTCCTAAGCAAAATCATATTCTGTGTCAGCTACAGCAATATTGCATTTCAGAAATATCTGCTATGTAGGAGGCATGGTGCAACTACAGTTAATTATAACTAAATACATAGATAGGAGACAAGAAACAATTTTTCACCCTAGTAAGTGATTACAGATTTTTGCTTAAGGGAATGGAATATGTTTTCTTAAAGAAACATTTCATTCCTTCCTGTTACTTAAAAAGATGTGGCTCATTGAATAAGCAAAGGGAACAAATGAAAGAAAAAGAAATGCTCTACACTCCCTATTTTTGTAAGTTACAGTTATTTTGTTGATTGGAGTATTTGCTAAATTTCCTAGCTATAATTTTGCCCAAAAAAAGATGCCTTGGCAGGTTTTTGTTAAACATGTCAAATTAAAACGTCCCTGTGTGTAAATGCAGTTTGTACTCTGTTCATGTCTGCCATTCACAGCTATAATAGAACACATCCACTTTGGAAAAACTTGGTGGCATGTCTTAGTCTGAGTAACTGAACTCTGAATTGTCTTGTCACTGCAGCAAAAGCAAAAACCAACCAAACACAACTTGCAATTCAGTTATCTGCGTAACAAGATGCTGTGTTTGTTCAATTGCAGATCCAAACCTGGATATGAATGATGTCATCTGTGTTGAATTATTGAAAACCTCTGCTGGTTTGGGATTCAGTCTTGATGGTGGTAAAGCTTCCATTGCTGGAGATAAGCCCTTGCTTATAAAAAGGATATTTAAAGGTACTATGTGCATGCAGTGGATGCTATCCCAGTTTTCCTTTTGTCTGTGCATTGTACAGATATTTCAATTATTGTACTTAGCTTTTTTTTGAAGCAAGGGTGGGTTTTTTGGCTCTCATTTATTACCACTTGCTAGGCCAAAGTGGTCATTACAAGAAAAAATGCTCCCAGGAATGGCTAGGGATTGCATCTGCTAGTAAATATTTGTGGAGCAATTTGCTTTACTAAGTATGGGTCTGTCCACTATGCTAGACATTAGACTATAGCAGCAATCATCTGTATAGTGGTCTGAGACATTCATGCCTTATCCAGTTCCCTTTTGTAAGAAATGCATATAATCAGTGTGGTACGGAGTCACTGCCCTGTATTATGTCCAATTACGAATTTTAGCATATTTTTGTCTTTTTTTTTCTTTTTAAATGTCAATATTAGCTTTTGCTAAGAATATGGGATATTTGTATTCAAAAACTACCAGTCTTGGGTGCTTTGTTTGTCAGTAGGTAGTTAAACTTACATGAACCATACATAGAAAGAAAACAGATCCCAGAACTATGCTGACTTTCTCATGTCACATGTCAGTCTAGTGAAAAATAAGGCTCTTTTCTGAAGGCAGCTGAAACTCTCAATGAGACTGCATGTGCACAGCATTTTTACAGAATTACTTTTCAGTGGTTTATTCCCTCATCAAGATAAGAAATCAAACCAGGTATTTACTGAATTGCTTATCAGTTCTTGTGTGTGTGTGTTTGTTTTTCCCCTCTTTAGAAAGTGCTTCTTAGGGTAAAGGGCATGTTTAATTTTTGAGCTCATTCATTTACATCCTTATATACAGTCCTTCTCCCCTCCCTGTGATGCCTCATGTTAGTTTAACTATCATTACAGAAAACATACTTTCATCAGCAGTGAAGGGTGTGCCACTCTCTAGGAGCTTTCTGTGAATGGTGTTTGGACAAACTTTGCTATCACTGTTTGATTTGTTCATCCCAGGTTTTACAATCTACTGCATTATCTGCTTATTACCCTGTTAAAACTGAGAAAGTACATCTATGCCACATACAGCCTTCATGGTTATTTTATCAACAAGGTTTTCTTACAGCTACAGAGATATCATTCAGCATATTTCATACACTTACATTGTTTCCTTCAAAACCAGACATCTTTTCTGAAAATAATTCTTTATCTTGGTTAAAATAACCTCTTCTGTGAGATGTGGCATGGGGTAGCTTTATAGAGCTGAGGTGAACATAAGTGATTTGTATTGAAATTGTTACAATTGGAAAAAATGGTTTATTTAATCCCAGTGAAAAGTAGATTTTTGTGGGCACACTTCTTTTTCTTTTAACACTGACTTCCCCCACCTCTTTTGCGTCTAGGTGGTGCTGCGGAGCAATCTGGAAACATAGAAACTGGAGATGAAATTCTTGCTGTTAGTGGGAAGTCATTACTTGGGCTCATGCATTACGATGCCTGGAACATCATTAAATCCGTACCAGAGGGGCCTGTCCAATTGCTGGTCAGAAAACACAGAACTGCTGTATGATGGAAGCACTACATCTAATCACACTTTCTAAGACAAACCATTTAAAACTGTCTAAAAGCTGTCTTTGTTTATAAAGCCACACAGAAGTGTCTTAATGCTTTACAGAGAGGTGCTAAGAGCCTTGGAGAACCACTGAGCAAGCATGTGATGAGCTTCAAAAATCTCACCTAATGATTGGGGATGAAGGAAGCCAAAAGTTAGAGACAATTTTGTATTATGTGGCAGTTTTATTGGAACTTCAAGACCTCTCCTGGGTTTGATTTAAAGTATTTTGACTGAGATAAATAACACTGTGCCTGTCCCTGATATTTTTAGTATCTGCAGAGTGTTGGTAGTAGAACTTGTTGGTTGCCATCCTGTTGACAAGGGTGGGTTTTAGACTGTACTATATCACTTAGCTGTAATAAGACTTCCTTAGAGTCTGGTCCTTTTTTTTGTTGTAATAAGAGAATGTCTGGAACAATCTCACTTTATTCTTCTAAGTGCAGTTTTGCTAAAAAGTGCATGACAAAAGAGTATAATTTTGCACAACTTGTATGCCTAAAATACAAGCATTTTATTGCAAAGCTGAAATATCCTCTTAAAACTAATGAACTAACTCAGCATCCACCACAACTGAATCTACTTCTAGGTGCAAGTTGTATCTGAAAGCACTTGGTGTTAATGCGGTAGAAATTTGTAAGAAAATCATGTCCAAATAATAGGTGATTGTCCACCAAGGTGTATACTGAGTTGTTAGTTGTGATTAAAATGGGGGCGATAAAAAATTGGGGTCTGAATTTTCAAATTTAGGCTTCTAATGTTAGGCACCTTTAAAATATATATATTTTTAAAAGGGGGATAATTTCAAGTGCTGAGCACTTACAGATCCCACAGACTTCAGCAACTGCTAAGAACATCTGCAAGTTGGGCTGCTTTTATTTGTCAAGAGTTTTAAGGCTGCCCAGCTTGAAAGACTCAAGCTGAAAAGTGGTGATCTAAAAATGGGGATTATAACAGATTAAATCTGAGTTGGCCATATTTGTGGTGGCTTTTAATTGGTCTTCTTTGTTTTCTCCTGTCCAGTATTTATTTTTGCTTGTGTGAGAATGGGCTGAGGATTTGTGTGGATGATGCAAGTATACCCAACTGCGTCAGGATTGGGCTGATACTGGGGGTTCTGGGTGGTGAAACTGAAAACTGTTTGTGTAGATGGGAAAAACCATGGTGCTGGGTACAACAAAAGAGAAAGGGTTTCAATGCCACAGGAGCTTAGTTTGGATTTTCTCACCTCTACTCACAGAAGAGGTATCAGTAGCGGGCCCTGCTGCTTAGTCTGCTGTGCTGGGAGGAGAGTGTATGGGTGCAAGAGATTAGACTCTGTTATTTCTTTTCCTACATCTGGGATAGCTAAACAACATAAAATACATACAGAAGGAAATGGGCCAGTGTCCTTATCAGCTGAGAACAAGTTGTTTGTTCCTCAGTGCTCAGGTTGTTCATCACATTAGGCTGGAGACTGCTTGCAGCCAACATGCCCAGGGTGAAGAGCTCTTGGCCTGGAACCAGTCCAAGTCTGAAGTGCTGCCTCTGTTTTCAGTGAGCCAAGACACTGCGTAGCTGTTACAAAAAGGTCTGGGCTTGTCACTTGGCCCTTCCCCAAGATCATACTGTAGTTCAGTTTATTTACATTTATTCAGCAGTGCTTGAAGCAATTGCTTCCAGGTTAGTGGAGTACTCGCTTGGGTTCATCTCTGTGACAGCTTCATTAGACTGCAGCTCATGATGAGCAGAAGAAAATTCAGTTCTGTGAGGCAACCTGGGACCAGATGAACAGAAAAGCTGTGCAATGCTTGCCTAAAAATGAATAAATAGGTTTAGTTCTTTTTCAGTGACATATTAGCACGTGAATCCAGGGAGAGATGCAGCTTTTGGTTACAGGAAAGGCAATACTGTCTGTAGTCCTACAGCTCCTTTGCCTGCAGGATTTCTGCTGACACTGATTCAGGTTCAGTGCTGTGAGATGACTGTGGAGTTGGGTTCCCTGTGAACCCAAAGCTCAGCCACTCTGTCGGGACTGGTCCATGCCTCCAGTCACCTCCGTGGTGGGAGAGGCTTCAGGAGGATGCAGCTCTTAGGGCTGGAGGACCACACAGATTCCAGGCCTGTGATGGGGTAGAAGAGGTTACCCCTGCATATTTGCTGAAAAACAGGGAGAAGATAATTTGGCAATGACAACTGAATGGTGAAGCCTTGTTCAGGAATGACCAAAATCCGACTGTAATAGAGTGTATAATAGATACATAAAATGCATGTGGAATTTAATGCAGCGTAGTGAATGCATACCTGTATACGTATAGTACGTGCAAGTGCAGTACTGACTTCTTGCTACTTTAATGTGGTAAATCACAGTTGTGTTTTAGGAAATGGCTTTTTTTTCAGTCCACAGTCTAAAATTCCAGAGGTTCCATCGCAGGGAGGCAGAAGTCTCCCTCACTCCTAAACCAGTGTGAGCTCAAAGGTAAAGTCTTCATTTTGTAAATTAAAGTTAATTTGAGGTGTCTTAAGATGATATGTGGTGGATATTTTCAGATGCTTATTTGCAGGTACTGTTCATTGTGAGTGATTTAGAATGCTTCTTTTCAGTAATCAGATACTGTTCAGTATTTTATTTTACATGCACGTAGATAAGTGTTGGCTGAGTAACAGCAAACAGAAACGGGGATTTTTGTGTGTGATTCAGTAGTGGCTATAATTTAAAAGATAGGTTTAATGTTTTAAATCTGATAATAGTTACTATGGGTAGAAAGATAACACTACTAACATTAGAGCAAGCAGAAGAATTGTATTTAACCCTGATTGTTTCTGTTCCTGAAAATACCATTTTTTTGACTTGTGAAAGAACATCTTCACTGATGTTGGTATGATTACAGTAGCATTTCCTGACATCTCTCTTGGGGTGACATTCCCTGAAAAGGCTCCAGGATTTATGCAGTATGGGTGTCTGCTTTATTACAGACAAGATGGGTAGACCAAGCAGATGTAGTAAATTTTCGGTTACAGGCCTGGCAAATTAAATGTTATTTTTCTGAAAGCCTGGTCGCACTAAAATGATGGAGGACGTTGCATTAGTTCATCAGTATTCAGTAGGATCATCATGACCATTTTTGGCCTTGCTGTTTGCATACCAGTCCCCATGGTGGTTCTTCACCCTGCTGGAGTGTTGGCAAAACTCTAGGAGAGCAGTGACTCCCCAGAGAATTGGAAGCTGCATCTTAGAAGACCAAAAAAATCAAGACGAAATTATGCACTTCTTCACCAGGGAGCTGAAGGCATTCCAGACAAGGGGAGTTTGCTCCTAGATGGAGAAGGTTTAGTAGAGGGCTTTGGTGCATCCAGGCCTGGGGCTGTTGAAGGTGCACATCATGGATATGAGAGCAGTGAGATGCTGCCATTGCATATTCTGCCACATTTTGTACCTGGAAGCTCTTTCCAGCTTCTGTAGGGACTGCATCTGTGTTGAAAACTCTGAGATTAGGGAGGGAAAAACATTTGATCATTTTCATGCTAAAAAAAAATAATAGAAGGACAGATAAGTATTAAGAAACTGTTAGATGATTCATATTTCCTAATGACCCTCACTTAAAATTAACCCTGGTAAATGTTCTGCAGTGGTTCTTGTTAAATTCTGAAGGAAGTGTTCCCAAATGGGAATGTTTACCTGTTTCTATGTTTAGGTTATGTAAATGTACAAGTGAAAATATTGATGAAGAGTAGACTAGCTCATGAGAAAAATGGGGATCCCACTGTAGGTAGATTTTGTGTGTTAGTCTGATACACTTATTGTATGATATTGTATATTTACACTTTTATTTATATAAATAAAACTTCTTTTAATGAAAACTGTTTAATATGCCTTGTATATTATAAAAAAGTCAGTGCAATAACATGAAATAGATTGTACATTTTTTGATTTCTGTCTCTTCTATGTGAATCTGTATTGCCATAAACTGTTTTGCTTGGGTTTTTTAGTGATTTTGAAAATAAATGGTATCCTTAGTACTCCTCTAGATATTTAATTCTGTTATGCCAGAGTCTGTCTGGTCCACAGTTGGAACTGGCATCACAGGGACAAGGATGTCAGGGAGAGCAGTCACAGACTTGGTGCAAATGCTGTCCAGGTGTGCATCTAAGCTAGAACTAAAAGAATGCTTTCCTAAAAACTGCCATTCAGTGTGAAGAGGACTCAGGCATTTAAGAAGTGGTATGAGATGTTTTGTAGAACCTGCTTTGATATCTTGATTTTTCCTGTCCCTGTTCTAGGAAAATGTGGAATTTTCATCAAAGCAGCAGTCCCTGGAGCACATTGCCTATAAACTGTACATCATGACCAGACCCTGGGCTATAAGAGAATGGATTGTGTGTGTAGAAAATTATTTTATACAACTAGGCCCAACCTGGTATTTGTTCTAGTTTCCCCACCTTCTCTGGGGATAAAATTGCCTTCAAAGCCACACTGAGCTGGTGGAACAGGCTGGGCTGGAGACTCTCTGTGGATGGAGAGTCATGGAAGTGGAGCTCAGAGTGGGAGGTGGAGAACATAGCCTCCAAACTGGGAATGTTTGCACCAAGTGGGCCACTCTTTTTTAGACACAAGTCACTTCACAGTCACTGCACAGCAGGCCAAAGCAAGCCTTCCTCACAGAAAGATGAGCCTGCTCAGAAAGCTCTCCTCTCAGCTACTCTGGTGTGTGGAATGCCAGAGGTGCCCTAACTCGTGCGCTGCCCAGCAGCACAGGGGCACATCAGCTGGTCACTGCAGGGAAGGCTGAGCTGGAGGATGGGGCTGGCAAGTTTGAGTGTTTGTATCTACGCTGCAGGCTCGTGTGCATTGCTCTGTGTTTGCCTGCCGGGTTGGGCACTTGCAGCATCACTCCCACACGCCACAGGGCAGTGCTGGTCTTTCCTTTGTGTTCCCATGGCACTCGCCTGCATCCTGTGCCAGGCCTGGCAAGCTGCGCTGTTTCCTCCTGTGCACCGTGCTGCCGAAAAGGGCCAAGTGGGGTTTTGTGTGAGGAGAAGGAAGGCATTTGCTCTCTGCTGAGGCCTATGCCATTGGGGCAGAGGGCATTTCCCTCATCCCCAGGTTTGTGCCCCACAAACTGCTGTGTTTGGTTTCGGTTTCCTTCTCTGGGTGCCACGCTGTGAGGGTGCAAGCACCTCGTGAGGAGGGATAAGCCCACAGCTTCTGCTGACTCATCCTGTGGGAAAGGCCAATGTGGCTGGCTCCCAGCCTGCCCTCTGGGCACGTGGGCTCTTTCCTGGGCCAGAGGGGAAGGGGAGGAGTTTTGTGGTATCCCAGTTCTCCATCTGCTTTGGCACCCTTTTTTCGCCATCCCTCTCCCTCGCACACAGCCATGATGATGAGGGATGCTGCAGAGTCTGTGCTGTTGTGCAGTGAGACTGTGCAAGGCATAAAACCAGCAGAGTGGGAAGGGAATGGATGGAAAGGTGTGGGATGGTGTGTGCAGTCCCCTTGAGCTTGGTTCAGCACATATGTCCCCAAATGGAGCCTGGCTTCTCCCCCAGAGCCACATGGAGAAAAGGATGAAGATGTTTTCAGTTGTGATTTCCTCTGCCTTTCTGCTCCCCCTTGCTGTCACCAGTGCTGGGCCAACCCAGCTCCTCTCTTTCACTGACTCCCCTGTATCCATCTTCCTCTCTGTCCTGATTTCTCCAACATGAGGCCTGAGCTGGGGTCAGCAGCAGCTCAAACCTCAGAGCAGTCTGGCTCTTGTAAGATTAGTCTTGAATATCTTTAATTGAAATCTTAGTTGCCACAGTCAGAAGCTAAGTAAAGAGGAATACAAAAGCAAGAAGACACAATGAACTTAATCTGTAAATGGATGAATACATGTAACTTCACTTATCCACCAAGACATGTGAAGCACTAGAAAATTTTTACTTCTCTCAGTTGTGAAAGCCTTAGAGCTTGGGCAAATGAGGAACTTGAAACGTGATTCTACCTAAAAAGTTCCATTTCATTTCTCATTTTTTTACAGCTTTGTTGCTCTCCTGTTCCCTGTTGGCATCACTGAATTCTGTCTGAATAGGGTCTGTGATTATGGTGTGTCTGTTCCTTCATCTCTATTTCCAGGAATGTATCAAAAGTGCCACTTTATTTGACCAGAGGCTTATGGTCACTGTCCCCACACAGGGATGCTATGAAGGAGAGCCCTTGGGGAGAAGGTTCCCACAAGCCACCCTGGAGTCAGGGCTGGCCAGGAGCAGGGCAGGTGGTGGCTGGGTATGTTGCCCACGAACACAGGGAAGTGATGCCACAGGGCAGCACGTCACTACAATGACAAGAGGAAGTAAAACCTTCCCAGACCACCGCCCTGGGCTGCACTTCCTGGTGCCCATGGCCAAGCAGGGTCAGCCACAGAGCCAGCCGTGGCTGCACAGGGGGCATGTCCACTCTGTTGCCTCTGTGCTGCCAGTCCCTCCCCATGCCTTGCCTGGTGCTGGCAGATTTTTGGTCCAGCATTTGGGTGCTTGATTTTTTTTCCTTTTTATGCAATACTGGGTTGTGTAACTGCTTTTGCAGCACCTTCTTCCTGTGTCCAGCAGCCTCATAATGGTAGATGCCTGGGGAGCAAATGATCCGCATTATCTAGGACTGGTTCCCACCACTTCTGATAAATGAGGTGTTTCTTCTTGTTGGGAGCATGGCCGAGACCAGACTGTCTCCATCAGCCTTTAGTAAAAGCCTGTTTTGGACTCTGTTTATAAGGAAAGCCAGTCATGACTTCCTCTTTCATATAGCTGTGTTTATTAAAACACTTGACCCAGCTAAAAGACTTCACAAATTAATAATGATTGCAATAATTAAGTTGTTTTCCTTTTAAAAAAAGCCCTCAGTTTTAATGATCACATGAAAGAACAGTTGATACAAATAAACATCGTTCCCTAAAACAAGGAGTTGCCCTTCCATCCCGTAGTTTGTAAAGCTATGACTAGAAGGATGTTTTCTGTCAGTAAGGGTATTTTCTGAAGTTAGTCAATATTAAATGCAGAAGTTCCTGCCTTTCCACTGGTATGTGCTGTTCCATATGTGCTGGCCTCACCCCTCTGTGTGGCTGAATCAGTCTGATACCGTTGCACTGAGCAAACAAGTTACCTGGTGCTGAAATTCCTTGGATTTTTCCCTGCATACTAAAGCTGTTTCCTTGATGTGCCATGGTGGTGCTGGGGAATGTCCAATATCCAGCTGTTCTTGTCAAAAATTGTCTCCCTAATTCCTGATCCTGAGCAGGGCAGACAGAACTGTGGCCTCCTGCCTTTGTTGTGGCTTTGTCACATCCCTGTCAGGAGCATGGGGGGAAGGTGGAAGCAGAATGCTGCCCTGAATTTCTGCCATGAAGTAGGGGTCTGTGATCCCAGGGAGGACGCAGGAGCTGAGGGAGGAAGTGCCAGCATCCTATTTGCTTTATTCA
>VZTZ01023952.1:260-110410 GCA_013400955.1 Drymodes brunneopygia
ACAGCGTGAGCACCGAGGAGACCCTGCGCCTCATGGGCGGCCACGCCGACCTGGTGACCGGCATCCAGCTCAACCCGCACAACCACATGCAGGTTTGCGGGGCAGGGCTGGCGGGGGTGGCCGGGGTGGCCCTGACCCTGATGTGCCACCGCGGGGGCTGTCCCGGGGCTGGCTGCGCTCTGGGAGTCATTAGGGCACCGTCGAGCTGATGTTTCGCAGAAATCTGTCAGGAAGGGTAGAGCTGTGCCGGTTTCCTACAAATTCAGGCCTGAAATGTGCTGTGGGTTACCTCCTTGTATGGAATGACAGTGAAACGGAAATACGGCAAAATTTCCCGTTCTTTAATTGAAAGGGTAAAAGAAGCATGTGAGAAAATCAGAAATACTGTGGTTGATGTTAGCCAGTCTGTATCTGCTGGTACTGATGCAGATTTGACTAAATACCTTTATTTTCCCAGTGGCTCCCTCTGCCCCCAGCCAGCCATCCCTGCTCTCAGTTTGCTTGGGCTTTTTTGGTGTCTATATGTAAACAGGAGTTATTTACTGAGAGAGACTGCTCTGCATATTAGCTGTGCAGAATTAGATGTTCACATGATGGGTGTCTCTGCATATACACTTTGTGACAATGTGCATTTCAAACTAGAGTAACAGTGTAGTGCTTGCCTTGCACTTTCTTTGAAGGCAGCACAGAGCTGGTTTCTGTCCTGTGTTTTTTATGATTCAGTTACCTGGAATCACAGTTGTGATTTTATGTAAAATCTGGCTTTGATATAGTGTTTTGATTTCTATATTTATCATTTTTATTCCTCAGCTCTATTCTTGCTCTCTCGATGGCACCATTAAGCTGTGGGACTTCATGGATGGGATTCCCATTAAAGTATGTGGAGTTATTCCTGTTAAAAGCATGTAAAAAATGGGCACAGATCAGTCTGAGATGGGTTGTTCTGCTATTAACACTACTTAAAACCATCTAATTATAGCCATAATAGTATGTGTGATGATGATGATGATGATGATGATGATGCAGATCCTTTTGGGGAAGAAGATGGGAGATGTACTGACATACTGACTTTGCTGCCTGCTGCAGTTTGGAGTCCAGTGTAGCTCATGGGAGTTTGGGATATGCCAATAGGAGTTGATCCAATGGCTTGAAAATGTGGGCTGCTGACTGTTCTCTTGCTCACATTTTCTTCTAAATACCCACATCTGGCTGTGCCTTCTGCTTTGTATTAGGGATAAGGTATCTCAAGGCTTTTCAAGAAATCTGATGTCTAATATTTTATTAGTGTTGTTTGAACGTTTGTATTAGACCTTGATAGAATAAAGATGTATTTGTCTCAGAACTGAGAATTTTAATTAATAGATGAACATGTCTTTAAGACGTGATTTCTTTACTTTAAAGACATACACACAAATATAGTAATTGTTGATTTCCTTGTCTTTTTTTTTCTTCAGACTTTCACTGTCGGACCCAGACTTCTGGCACTGTACACACTTGCCAGTGCTGAGGACTCAGTGTTTGTTGTCATTCCAAAGAAGGGTGAACGAGGTACAGTATAAGTAGCATCATCCATGTCAGCTCAGGCATTCTGTGTCTGTGCTACTGTCCCAGCAGTGAAAGGTGTGCTGCAAGAATGAGCTTTTAAGATGTTAACTGGGAAATATTTCTTAAATCCTGAGGCAGATGTCTGTAGTCCTGCATTTTGTACCTCTTTCATTCTCATTCTGTGACATCTGTCATTCCAGTATTTGTCTAGAAGAGTGCTTGTCTTTGCTTTTGAGGCATGTACTGCATGGATGTGATCTCCTAGATGCAATAAATCTTTGAGTAGTGCTCACCAAGGTACAGAGTATGGTACTCAAGTTGTGTATGAGTACGTGAGATCATTCTCCCACCTTAGGCAGTGTTAATATAAATAGACTTATCCTATTTAACAGCATGCCTAGATATTTTTTATGGGATTTGATGTGATAAATCCAGCTTGGCCTTACTCTGTACTATAACATGTTGCTACTTCAGAGCAAGAGCAGGTCCTGTGCAGCTTCCCTTGGTTTCTGCTGACACCTGCACTGATACCCAGTGTCTGGTCCTCGTTCTTCAGTACTGCTGTTGGTTTCAGACAGATTTTTTCTTTGGTCAGATACATTCCAACTGGTCTCAGTTAAGCTGACAAAAGGAGCAGGCCAAGATCTGGAAGCCAAGGAGCTCTCAGTGGTTCTGGGTGGTGTGAGTGCATCAATGAAGCACATTGCATTTGGAAGAGAGGTACATTCACCTTTGGGTTCTTTTCTTCTGTAGGGTGTTGGTTGGTTGGGGTTTTTTCCTCTCAGATGAACTCTGTGCTGTTTATGCCTTTATACAAGCACAGGAGTACTGAAACAAAACTGAAAGTAAATGAATCAGTGTAAGACCTCTTATGCTTTCTTAATGTTATGAAAACAAAACCCCAAAACTTTGACACTTAAAACAGGAAAGTATTTACTTGACCATCAGCTTATATGCTGTCTCCAGTGTAAAGTACTTCATAGTGAAATGTGCTTTATTTTTTTCTTGTGTAAGAACATAATCTGTATGTCCTAAATGGCTTTACTTTTACAGGGTGCCTATGTGGTATCAGTGAAAGATGTTACTCTCCAAGTTTATTTTTTTAAACGGAAACTATTGAACAGGTAAGAATGAGAATGAAAATGTCAGGTATTGATTCAGTCTAATATGACCTAAATGTTCATTAACTTGTGATATGTGCACACATGATCTCATACTTGCTTTTCTGCTGGAGGGGATGTAGTCACTATATGAGAAGCTTCCTGTAGAAGTGAACAGTGAGCAGAACAGTGGCAGTGGTACCTTACCTTTGCAGCTCAGGAATGTATTTTTTTCAGTTAAATACTTAGGTTGATGCTGAACTGAAACAAGTGACATAGTTTGGGCAGGGCCCAGGCAGTGGGAGGAAAGGAGGAGAAAAGAGGGAGAGAAAGAGAGAAGCAAAAACTCTTTCACCTTGATTGAAGGCAAAGAATTAAGGAAATCAAGAGAAAAATTAGTCTGTCGCTATTTTTTGAGAGTGCATGTAACCAGAACAGCTTGGAGATGTTTCATTTTGCTAATCAGAATTATTTTTTATGGGCACTAGCTAATCCTTTTGAAGATCTGTTTTAGAAAAACAACCCAACTCTTATAATTAAAGTACTTTCTTATCTCTTGAAGGTTTTCTTTAAGTACAATGAAGACAAAAGGAGGAGACAATCACTTCAGTTGTGTTGTGTGCCATCCTACAGAGGATTGCATTGCAACTGGCCATGCTGATGGAAAGATTCGCCTCTGGTATGTGCACTTTGGTTAACTGTGTGTCCCATTAACTCCTCTGACTGTAGGAATTAAGTCAAACCTGAACAAAGCAGTCTCACTTGTCCTTAGCATTGCCATTTTCAGGAAGCAGAATGAGCAGTGAAGCTGCAGTGCTGACAGTGAGTGTAATGTCAAGTGGGAAAAATGCCTATGTTAAGTCATGCTCCATTGAATCTAAACTTAGGTGGAAAAGGTAATGGAAGAGCAGCTGAAATAACCCTTTATGGGCAAGTAGAGTCCTAAGGAGAGCACACCAGTGGAATACATGATTAGAAACATTACATGGCTTAAGTTGCTTCCAGGGCTGATTTGCTCTGTACGTCTGAGATGTGAGATGTGGACCAGGAGGGTTCTGAAAACCTGTAGTGTTGTTGCTTCCCTCCGTCTGCATCACTTGAGCATAGGATAAACTGGTCTAGAAGTTAGAGGACAGGATGATATAATGATTCAAATCAGTATTTCCTTTTGTTTACTCTGTTGTTGATGTTGTGAATAAAGAATTGTTCTGTTCCTCTCCACACAGGAGGAATTTCCACCACAGGAAAGAGTACACATATTCCACACTGCACTGGCATCATGATATTGTCATGGATCTGGCTTTTTCTATGGAGGGTGAGTAAAAGAAAAATAAAAACCAAAACAAAGCAATGAAAAAAACCCTACTAAAAAAACCAACAAACCTCCATCAAACAAACAAAACCCTCTCAAATTTGAAGTGTTGCAGCAGACAAAGAAGAATCAGTAGAAGCTCCAAGTTTGTTCACTTACTAACAAGTTCATTTCTAGAATTTTAAGGATATCCAGGAAGGATCTGAAATATAAATGGAAGGAGTTGTTATTTTTTATATGTATTTTGATTGGCATTTATAATGTCATATCTGTCTTCTGTGGTAGAAAGAAAAATCTAACCCCTTCTCTCACCTCTTCTCCCTCACCTTTGCTCTCCCTCCCTTTTTGTTTCATTCTTAATACTGGTGAGTTTTTGCCAGTTTTATTTCCATTCCAGTAAAACAAGCCAGTCTTGTCTGAGCTCAAACCTACTGTCAGAAATAGTAGACTTTTATCTGAGTTGTGTGATCTGAACTATTCTCCTTAAGGTATTTCTTACTACAAAGTACTTCTCACAGAAGGAGAACAATTCAGCCATATTCTAACACAAATACTCAGCTGATTCAGAAAGTGATGGGATCTACTACTCCCATTGCTTAAATTTCACTCTAAACAGAAGTTCCTGTTACTTAATCCAGGTTTCTCTAGCAATTTAACAGGGGATAATGAGAAACGTGTCTATGTGTATTGCCCAGGCTTGATATATTTGTTTACTTGTGACAGTTTAAAAAGTTTTGAGAAACTCATGTCTGTCTGTCATTGTAAGGACTTAGGTGGCTGATAGTCTTTAAGTAAGACCTTTTAACTGTATTTTGTTGCTGGAAAAGGAACCAGGTTGCTGAGTGGTGGAGTGGAATCTGTTCTAGTGCAGTGGCACAATGAATCTTCATGCCAGAAGGATTTCCTGCCTCGTTTGGGGTCTCCTATCGAGTGCATCTCCATGTCCTCCGACGGCGCTCTCTGCTGCACCTTGCACACAGACAACAGTAAGCCAGAACACATCCAAGTATCACTCCAGGGGGAATGCAAATCTGTATGAGCTTCATTTGTTGATTTTTGGATGACTTAACTAGGAACTACATAAAATTTCATTGCTGATCTGAAAAATCAGATGTTTGTAGTGATCTTTTGCTCTTTGATCAGTTCTGTGAATTTGCCTGGTGATTGCTGTAACTTGACTTTCCACCTTGTTGTCATAAACTGGGAAAAGATACATTTACAGTACACATGGTTCACAGTCCCTTTCCCACCATGAGATGTGTGCCTCTTACAAGACTTTGTCTGCTTTCTCTTTCAGGAATTACAATAATCAACAGCAACCTAAGGTTTTCCAGAAGTATTCAAGGGCTAATCAAAAGTAAGTGCAGTAAAATCTATCTTCCACTTAGAGAGTGGAATTTGTCACTTGACAGCTTTGGTCATTTGTCACCCGATTTTTGTTTCCAGGTAGGGATATCAAGACTGGCCTAGTGGTTGATCCTAGAACCAAAGCTTTGGTCCTGAATGGAGAGCCAGGCCACTTGCAGTTCTATTCCCTCCAGAGTGACCAACAGTTGTTCAGTGTAAGTTGGATGGGCTTGTACCAAAACTTTAACTTACTCAGTCAAGTAACTTGTGCATCAGAATTTATTCGAAGACTTAATATGGCTAATGGGAAAAACACCTTGCAGGTATCCCACAAGGCTGGATCCCAGGCTGATATGTTCTTGGCTTTATTTCAAACTTTACATTTTAAGCAAATCTTAATAGTGGTACTGAAAAATGTCCTTCAGAACAGTGTGCTATCCTGTTAAATGCCAACAATTTCTAGGTAAAATACCTTCAAATTATTTTCCATTCTTTCCTACACTTTGCATCACTGTGCCTTAATTCTTTGCCACACGTTGGGGTATTTTTTTGTGAAACACAGCTGTGGCCTTGCTTTGCAGCTGGACATCGTGCAGCGCCAGTACATCCACCAGGCGGGCCTGAAGCAGTCAGACCTGGTGAAGGTCGCCTTCAGCGCTCGGGGCACCTGGCTGGCCACGGTGGAGGAGAGTGAAGAAGTGACTGACCCCGAGCTACAGCTGAAGCTGTGGTTCTACAGTGAAGAAACACAGAGGTAATGATAGTAGTGCTGCTCTTCCACCTGTCAGTCACACAAATCCCTGCACAGACGTTGCCTTGCAAAGAGTTTTTCCAGGGAGTTGCTGTGCACACTACAGCATCTGCAACAGAGTTTCACTGAATACACATGGGAAATAATTGCTCTGGATCTATTTTATTTACAGTAGTCAGAGGCTGTTGTAACCATGGGAGTTAAATTCATATATTTTCTTGGTATTAAAAATCATGGACCTGACAGAATGGTTCTATAGCTCATATAGTTTTCCCACTTCTGTGTAATCCATCATTAATTGATCAGTCCTTCTCCAGAAGGTTATTATTTTATTGTTGATCTTTGTCTTTAGCTAACATATGCATGTGGTTAATACCCTTTCCTTAATTTTCCTATTTTAAAAATTACAAATTTTTAAATTCCAAATGAAATAGAATGGCCAGCTTCTGTTTTCTTTTCCTGTAGCTTTGCCCTGAACACCAGAATAAACACGCCCCATGACAACCACATCACAGACATGTGCTTTCGTGACATGGAGGAACTGGGAGATGACTCTCTCATACTGGTAACAACTGGCAGAGACTGTGTGTTCAAAGTCTGGGTGATGGTAGAAGACACTGACCCAGAAGGTAAGCGTGGCCAAAATAGAACTTGCTCTTACTTTCACCTGGTAACATAGAACCATAAAAATAACGTGAGTTGGAAAGGGCCTACAATGACATTTGAAGTCACACTGTAGAAATGAAGACCCTGCTTCCATCTGCTTAGTCCTGTGCTGCTGCTGCTGCATGAAGCATTGTCTTCTCCCAAGCATCCTGTGATGGAGTTCTGTCACAGTTCCACAGTATTACAGTTTGGGATGGAGGTTCCTGAAGTAGCCAAGCTGCTGCAGAAGGGAGTGGCTGCTTGTGGTCATTGGTTAAAGAACTGTTGATGGTAATGATTTGGATTTTTGTCAGTTGTCTGAGTAGGCTTTTCATTAGAGACTCCTGCTCAAATGAGGAGGATGCAGAAAAGTGTTACTCTGTTTGAGCTGACTTAGTGTGAAATAACAGCACTTCTGCAATTCTGCAAATGCACTACTTCATAGTTTGTTTCTTGAACATCCTTCCTTTCCATTACGTTTTTGAACATCCCAGAATGGGTATTGAGGTATTTCTGAGATACTTTTAATAACCAAATTTCACCTCTTGAAAGACATGCTGATGTTCACTTCTTTCAAACAGACCGTCTGTGTATGTGTATTGATTGCTCTGTATGCCTTTGGAAGTGAAATACGAAAAGATTTCCAACATATTCATGTTTTTTTACTAAAATGTTATTACAGTGTCAGGCACGCTTAAGTGAACTGGAACTTTCCTGCCACTTGGATGTCTTGTCATTTCATGTTCCCAAATAGCTGTGATGGTAGTGCTTGCAGTTTAATAATCTGTCTTTTCACGGGCAAGTGAAAACATGTTCAAAACTACTTTTGAGCTACTGGGGTTTCCATTTGGCAAACTTTGCCAAACTGACTTTCTCTTTTCAAGCTCTTTGCTCTTCAACCGTGGCTGCTGATGAGAAGAAAGACAAAACCTTTTGTCATTTACTGTATTAATAGTAACCCCTTCAATGGTATCTGAAAGAGCGTTTGGTTTTGCTTTTTTTGTATATTATTCTGAGGCTAAATTATATCTTAACTTAATGAGCAGATACTTTGATCTTCAGTATTGTGTCAGTTGAGGATGAAACCTAATTTTTGTTTTTCCTTCCCCAGAATAGTATTGTATCTGCTGATTGGCCTCATCAGGTTGTTTGTTTTTTAAGTGACTACAGGATTCTGTTTCATGGCATATGTAGAAGTACCAATTAGTGGTGGCTGCTGTGGTGTATTTGCCCAGTGGGGCAGAGTAGGAATGCTCAGGTAGAAAAGCTTGACATGCTGCAGCTTCTCTGCAGCAAATACCAGTTTACCAATGAGTTCCTCAGTTGAGTTCACTCTGGTTGTGTGTTAATTGCAGCAGGTCTCCTGCTGGGCCCCTAGATGGTGCCATGCAGCTGGAAGTACTCAATCGTTTCTGGCTTTTTTTTTTCTTTTTTTTACAGGCAGGTCTTTTAATCATCAACTTGTAGCCATTATATAAAGGGTATTTTAGCAGAGGGTGAACTTCTTTTCCTTTTTTATCTTGTCCCACTCAAATGTTTCAAAAGCATGCTGTAGGACTTGTTTTATACTGGGAAATGTGTGTTAATGTGGTAAGTACATCACTTGGCTCTGGTTTATTTTCTGGTAACTATCAACAGTGGGAAAGGTGTCCCAAGAGAATGCAGTGGCAAGTGAGCCAACACAGGGAAGCATGCTAGTGGGTCACTTGATGATCCTCACATCTTCTGTAAATGAACCACAAGTTTTGCTGGACTCAGATGCAGCCTGTGTTCAGATTTTGAGTAATGCTAGAGTTATGACAGAACGATGTTTCAGAACAATAAGTGTTGAATCTATTTGAGTGTCATTTTATCTAACCTCTGCCTCTTTGAGAGCACAGTTAATGGAGGTGGCAAACTAAACATGAATAATTGTACCATGTCAGTCTCAGGGTTCATTGTTCAAATGCAAAACTGAGGATAAATGAAAACCCTTCCAGCTGTTTCTCATACTAGAATAGGGCAGATTCTCTGTACTCTTCAAAAATAGTGAAAGGAAACTACCTTGCTCCTGAACCTATTTTGCAGTAATACTTGAATTCTTCTTTCTTGGTGTATAGACTTGAATTAACTGGTTTGTTCACTCAATGCAGCACATCACAGTGTGAGCTGGAGCTGTGACTTTGTAGGCAGCTACCACAACTACCAAGCTACGAACTGCTGCTTTTCTGAAGATGGCTCTTTGCTTGCTGTCAGCTTTGAAGAAACTGTCACTGTATGGGATTCACTTACTTGGGATCTTAAGTGTACATTTTGCCATCCACCTGGAAATATAAGGTATGTTCTTCATCTGCTCTTTTATGTCTCATTTGAACTCTCAGAACAGAAAGAATCAATTCATAGCAGGCCAGGGCCTTATATATGTTCATATAAACATTGAATTTAACAGTCATTTATATATAGAAGAGACTGAAATGGCTTTTAGGTGGTTGGTTAAAAATACTGTTAAAAATAAGATCGAGTGTTGTAGTTCTTTCTTACTTGTTCATGTGTCCTCTACCTTCCATCCTTAAATCTGTATCATGTACAAGTAATGTGTTGATAGCCCTTCTCATTTTCCCCATTATTCCAGGGATGAATCAAACTCCTGGAGAAGTATAAGTACAAGAAGTTGGTTCTTTATTTGTGTATGCATACATGCAAATAGAAATTATATCAATAAACCATAAAGGCATGATGACCTTACCTGTACTATAAAATACAGAACCTGATCCTCTCTAACCTCTGTTGGAAAATCCATGTTTTCCTGGCAGACTATCCCAGCAATGCTCCATTGTATGCTGTCATGATAAAAGACATCAACATTTTGTGGTCACAATGTTTTAAAGACTCTTGACACAAAGAATCATAGCAGCATACAGAGATTTCTCCAGAACTTCCATGTGTTATATGTCTGTCTGTAAGCTTTTCTTTTGTATGATGAAGTCTGGTTTATATTGGTCCTCTAAGAATAGAAATTGGAAAATGTGATTCTGAAAGTGGTGTGCAGGAAAACTGCAGGAGGCAGATGAGCCACCAGCTTGGTGCAGTGGCAAGCTTTCCCCAGGTCAGCTGCCTCTCCTTACAACCTTTACTGTTTCTTATATTAAAAGGAAAGAAATTACAGTGGGAATATAATGAGTTACTGTATTACTTGCTTAACTTCAAAGGGCTATGCTTTAATATACAAATTCTGTCCCTTATTAGCTTTTCTGAAAGTCTTTTATCATTAGCAATCATAAGGCTGTTCTGTTATTCTCAAACAAGAGACTGAGAAATTAAATCACACGCTTTCTTCAACTGGAGAAACTTTTTTAACTACTTCTCTCATTCTAGTTCCTAGACAATAGTAGGGCTTCTTTAAATATGGAAGTTATTTTCCAATACCAATGTGAACACTTACAATTCTGTATGGGTTTGTAATTTATTTAAGAGTTTAAAATCCCTCCTTTATATTGGAATGCTGTAGAAACATGTAATCCTTACATATTTATGCCTACTTTTAATCTTTATCAGACACTTGTGTGTGGAGTTTCATGCCACTAGAGGTGAATCAAAAAGCAAACTTCTGATTTAGATACCAAAACCAAATCATAACTGAATGGTTTTTGTGACTTGTGAATAATTGCTGCATAGAGAAACAAGGATGAACTCAAGGTGACTAACTTGTTTTGACTTTTTGCTTCTGTAGGAACATCTGCTTTGGGAGACTAACATGTTCCAAGTACCTTATTGGTGCCACTGATTATGGCTTTCTGTGTTGCTGGAACCTGCTCACTTGTGCATGTAAGATCAGCTTGAATGTGTGCTAGAGTAATTTAATACTTGAAATTACTGTGAAACCTTGAAATAATTCTAGTTCAGTTTCAGATTTACACACTACAAAATGCCCTGTGGAAATGGGATGATTTTCATGCTTAGGATAGGATCCTCTCCATGTGCATGTGCTTTGTGTGCATGTGCAGAATAAAGTGTAAGTTAGGTGGATGATAACCCAGTAATAGGTAGTGTTTCTTACACTTACGTAGAAGTTGGTAGCATTTGTGTGTTTTTATTCACCAGGGAATGAGTGGAGCTGCCTCTTCCAGCAGCTAAGGCCCTGTGTGTTGTTTGTTTGACCTTTTGTTTGACTCCTTTTCACCTGTGGCTCTTGCTGTGCTTGCTTTTCAGTGGAGTGGAGTGCCCACCTCAACGTTGTAGTTCTGCAACCTGATCCCCTTTCTGAACATATTGCTGCAGTCTCATGGCTCTCCAAAGAGTCCAGCTGTAAGTACAAACCCTTCTTCGACAAGTCATAATCAGCAGAGTTTAAAATGGGGAAGCACAATTTCTAGAGAGGGTTCTCATAGAATTCAGACCATGAAAGCTGTGAGATGGACTTCAGTGAGTGCTTGTAACTGTGGAAACTGAGCCAGCAGCACTCAAATAAAGCATGTTATCTTTTCTTCCAGCAGTTAGTTTCTGGTACAGGATACAGCTGAAGATTAACCACACTTTCTGGGTGAGGGTCTCAAATGTTCTTGACCCTCTATTGTAAATGCAGAACTGTGCAGCTACATTTTAGAGCTCTGACATTAAATTAAGATAGCTCTTCCTACAGAAATGTTAATTTCCAAGTATGTTCTCTGAACTGGGGTACTGTGAAAGGTCCCTTCTATTATGCAGTAAAGTTACCCAGTTATATTCCTGCAAATTAGTGCTCGGAGGCAATCCTGTCCAGCCTTCCTGGCTGTGATATGCTGGGCTTTGAGAGCAGGCCAGGAGCGTAAGAATTTCCTGATTTAAAGAGAAGATACTCTTGGTTTTGCAGTATTTGTGTTCAAACCAAATGAGCCACGGCCAATCTACATCCAGAGAAACCTTTGTACAGAAAAGATCCTGCTTGCTGCCTTCGTCCCAAGAGATGAGCCTGAAATGATAACCTCAGAAAAATACCTTTGGCTAAGAAAATCCCAACTGTTTTTTCTTACGGATACACAAGTAAGGAACAGTAATTGGTGGGAAAAAACTTACTTTCTTAAGCATGGATTCATACAAATTCAGAGTTCTGCTGATGAGTGTAGGAGTTCTTTTTGTGATTTCAAGTCGTTGGAAGCTATGCTTTGTTGAAAGCTTTCAACTGCCAAAATAGCCTAAGGCTCAAAATTCACAATTCTCTACTGTGAATAGTTTATGCTGCCTCATTGACACAAGGAACTAGATAACTTGGGAGCACTGCCTATACTGTTTAACTTAAACAACCACCTAGAAGCTGTGTGTATTACTGCTGATTATACAAATGTTCCATGTGATACTCAGTTCCCTGTAATTTCTGGATGGGGAGGTGGGGTTTTTTGTTTGTTTTCCCAAAAAGTCTATAGAACCTCTAGGTCCATTCTTGCTTCTCTTCAGTTTCTTTGCAAAATAAAGAGGAAGAGATGGTTTTGCTTCTTCCACTTAACTGATAGAAGCTCTTGGGCCAGTTGGAATCTTCTGTAGGCAGGGTATGGAAATATGGAAAGCAGTTTCACATATGATAACTGTGTTCCATCCTTCTGTATTTTAGGAGCTAATGACACTTAGCACGAAGTCTCTGGAAGAAAGGCTCACACCCTCGAGCAAACAGGTACCTCTCATGGAAGTTCTGACTGAGATGGACAGAGCAGTTCAAAATTCTGATGCTGTTCATTTTGTCATATTGAAATTCCCTTCTGTCATGGAAATGCACACCAGATCCTTACCTAGAGTCACAGGCACTTAGCTGAAGGGCCAGTAATCTGGATTTGATTATTTTTTGACAAGAAGTGCTGTTTGTAAATTTTTTTTTTTAAGTATCAGTGAGCTACTCTCCATTTCCCCTGGGGAAAAGAAAATAAAAGATACTTTTCTAAAAGATTCAGGTTACACAAATGAAGCAAAATGTTTGAGTAATTTTTTTCCTTATCTTGGTTTCTGTAACACTTGGAACCTTGAGTGTGGTCTGAACTGTGCTTTCTGATGAGGATGAACAGTTGTCAGTCAATTGTGACTTATCAGTGAGAAGGAATTCCACCATTGAATTCCAATATGTATTTCTGTGGAGAAGTAGTCTGGGAAATTGGATTTTTTTTTTTTAATTCATGTTGAAGAAGTGTTTCATACTCACTGAAACAGCAGCATTTGATTGATTTGGTTGATTAGATAAAATAGATCAAAGTAGAAATTAGTATCTTTCTAATACAAAATCCAGTGGGATTGTTCGCATAAGCAATCAGTTTCTTTTGAGGTTGGGGGGAATAACTTGGTGCTCGGATGAAGAAGGTATATTCATGTAGGAAAATGCCAAAAGTCAAGGTGCCATGTTTTGCTTCCCATTCACAATTTAATCTCTGCAGATGATCTTTTGGTCCTAAGTGGAATCTAAAAAAACATCCTTTGGTTTTCTGGCACATGCACCACCTTCCATACTTGGAAGGTAATAGGTGCATCAGCAAACTAAAATCTGGTGTTCTTGGGTCCAGACTGGGGAGAGTTTTGCAGCCCTCTGTGCAGGATTCTCTCCGGTCACCTGACAGAGAATGAGTACAAAGAGCCACATAGCTCAGCTAAGTTTGAGTGTAGAGTTTTGTCACCTGGGTTTATTCTGAATTCTGGCAACTTAAAAGGAGATAGATTTGTGACATTAAAATTCTACTTGTATTTTTTCAAGCTGGCAGTAGAGGAAAGTCTTCCTGTGACCCCGTTTAGTTTGCTGTTGGGAAAGCACAGACATCAGCAAGCACAAGGGGATGCAGAGCTTGGAAAACCAGTTGTTCATAATAAGCAGAAGCAAGCTTCCCCTGCTGTCAAAGAGGTAGGAGTAATTACAGTAAATGTACAAGCAAAATCACAACAAACAAAATCTTTCATAAAGCTTCTGTTTTATCTTTGCAGCTTTTGCACACTCCAGCACACGTTTTGCCATCTGCTTCCTTCCTCTGCACTATATTTATTAACTCATTGCTCATCTCCAAAGAGAACAAAAGGTAAGAAAAGTTCAAGAACTCTCCTTAGTTATCAAAGTTGTTTTGAATTATGTACATCTTTCTTTAAAGTGCAAAAGCAGTTTTCCAGCACTCTATCTATGCAGTAAGTTAGTAGTATATTTAGGTGTGGCAGTGTTCTGGCTGTTCAGTGTATTGGCTCTTACGCTGCTGTTATTTTTGCTGAGTTTTGCATAACGTGCTTATGCATGAAACGCTGCCTTTCACACTCAAATGTTCTCTGTGAATTTAACTTTATTCCAGGGATTTAATGGCTTGTTAGTGCTAGTTTTGGTTAAATATTAGATTCTCAACTTTATTTGAAATTACTATGACTTCCTGCGTAATTTTTTATTTCAGTTTCTAGCACACCAAGAAGTTGGATTTTAAGGATTTGTTCAGAGCTCAAATTTCTTTTCTAATTAAGCTACAAAACACAAGTGTAAGCACAGCTAAGTTTGGCTTACAATGCATTAATTCCAGTTTAATAGACTAGTTTGATAGGTATTTAAAGTGTATTGTAGTTTATTCCCTTGGGATCAATGTATGCTGCTAAAAAGGAATTCAGGCCTGGGGTTATGACAGAGGTCTTGTATTAGGATTAATATCTTGTCACTTACACTGAAGCCAGTTAAACCATTGCATTTTTGTGCCATCTGTTCTTTAAAGTGTTTGATTAAACTCTGCCAGGCCAGAGATGAAAAGCTGTCCCTGGAATCAGGTGCTGTGGATTTGCCAGACAGACGAGCTGGTGGTTCACAGAAAACAAACACAGCTCGTGGGTGTGCTCTGGGTTCTGCCACAACAGCAGTGTCCTGCCTTCTGCCACCTGGTGCTGGCCACTGCTGCAAGATCTCTGGCTGCATGGCCCAGCAAAACATCCACAAAACACTGGCAAAGTCTGATACATGGAAACTCGCATCTAGTTTCAGTCCTGAAGAATGTGGGGGAGTTCAGTGACCTGTGTAAATATTTGCACTTGCAGAGCTTGTACTTTGACAATGGTGATTGGTATGGCTGTGCAGTTAAAGGTACATGTAAGGGCTGCAGCACTGGGCCCTTGAAGATCAACCAGAATTTATCACTGGATAGTGTATATATTATACAGTGGATATATTATTAACATTAATAGCTTTTCTTTTCCTTGGCACTGGGATATTTCTGTGTGCTTCTCCATTTACATGTTGTGAGTGAAGAATAGTTTGTATTGGAACAGATGATTTTTAGAAGACCAGTACTGTTCTGCCATACAGTTCACTCCTAATGACATCTGCAATATTTATACAACAGACACTTGAATCAATGTTATTAATAAATGCATTTTAAATGGTAACAGTTCCATATAATTCTTTAGAATTGTGCTTTCTACTTCAGCACAGGCTTAAAACTCTTGAACTCAGAAGAGAACAGCCACTTTAAACACCTCTCTATGTTTGGAGAAAAAAAACAAAGAATTTTTTTTCTTTCCTGGTAACTCTCTAGGTATTGTAGCAGTTTTTAAGACCAAGTGACCTTTTTCAGATTAGAAAGAGAAGAATGGCCTTCTTGAATACTGTCTCATCTACCAGTGTATCCAACGTTTCTAATCCTGTGATGTTGTAACATTTGTTGTAATGCTGATCTGCCTGCTCTGCAGTTGTATTGCATTTCAAGAAAGAAAACTATTCTAAGTTTACTTAGAGGAGAGCTATTTCAAAAATGACTTGAAACTGAGATGGCAAGTAAAGTAGTTTTAAAGTAGACTGAAATGAAAAAAAAAATAGATAAAATCTTGTTGATTTAGTTATTTGCATGATAATTTCTCCCCTATAGTACTGTAGTATGTGAGAGTACCTATTAATTGGGTTGTTTCCAACCATCTTCCAGTGCTGAAGAAGTTGCTGATGAAGTAGAAATGGAAAGTGAAAAAGCAGAGGACGATTCAGATGAGGAAGTTGTCACAGCAATGGAACAAGAAGATACAAGCCATATGGAATTCCTAGGAGAGGTGACATGTAAACTGTCTAAATCCCAGGAAAAAGAGCTACGAAAAATAAGGAGAACGGACTACAGTTGGATATCAGCCTTCTAAACAGACATACTACTTTTTTTATACTGCAAGTTGAAGCTTTGTGGATTAAATATTCTTTAAAAAATTTTTTCAGGTCCTTTGACCAAAAATTTTAGCAGCTTCTCTTTCCAAAGGAATGCGGAACTAGGGGAAGGGATTAAAGTTGTGAAAAGCTGATTCTGCTCCTAGTTTATTGCTGATTCTCTGTGACCTTAGAAAATGATTGACTTGGTTTGGGGGCTTTTTTTACCCACCCCTTGCAAGTATATTTAAAAGGCTAATAGCAGAACTGAGTTCATTATTTGACTTGTGATCAGTTAGCAGAGTGACAGCTCAGCTGCTGAAAATCTTACCCACCAAGGCTGGGTTAGTGCTGCCAGAGAGCAGCAGCAGCAACAACAGTTGGTGATAGAGCTTAGCTCAGGGTGTGGCAGAGGAAATCAGGGTGGTTCTTGGTGCTGTATACAGGTAAGTAACAAGTCTCCTCCCCAGAAGTTCCTCTCCAGATGCTGAGGCAGGTGAGAAGTGGTTTAACATGCCTGGTTAGAGAATATAGATATTAATGTTTTGTGGAGTTCACAGAGTGTGGAGATTCTTAGGCAGAGGGTATTCCAATGTATCAGAGCATAATGAAATCTTTTGAAATACCATGACAACTGCATCATGTAGGAGATGTATCAGTTTATCCAACAGTCTATTTAATAAGCCTTTAATGCACCAGCTGGAATTCTATATATCACTTAACTATACATAGCAAAGTGTGGAATTGGTTTGAAGTGGTGATGAGGGCCTAAGAGTGAACACAATTTCCTGTGGTGCTGCAGAATGAAGGCAAGCAGATGCCAATCGCCATAAAAGCTCTAGAGAAACAATATTTTGCTAAAACTACTCAGATTAAAAATGCTGGAAACAAGAACAATCCTTCAACTCTTGTCAGTGAAATCTAACTTCTCCTTACTCTGCCTTTCAAACAAAGTAGGAGGACCCTTTCCTTCCTCTCCTTTGTTAACACCATATATTGCAAGGCAGTTAGTGGCAGCACTTCTTACTTTTTTGGGGGAATGTATCCTACAAAATCAGCTAAAATCTGTCACTTCCACCCACTTATAGAAATACTGAAATACTGAAATTCATTAAGTAGCATCAAGGGAAGCAGCTCTGGATTATATTGCTGGCAGGGTTACCTCTCCCATTTTAACACAAAGGCAGTGTTTGCCCTTGGTGTGCTGGCAGGTCCTGCATCTGCCTCAGGGTTAAACCTGGGTAAGCTGCAGCTGAGGAGGAGTGGATGTTCTGGCAGTACCCAGAATGTAGCACAGCAGTGACTGCACTTGGACATTCAGGAGTCAGGTATTTTGGATGTTGGGCCTCCCATGGTGAGGGTGTAGGGGGACTCTTAATCCTTGAGAAATGAAAACACTGCCATAGAGACACAAACACTTAAAAGAACTGTGAAAAACAAGTCTACCTGTAAGTCCAAGTGCTGGCTTCAGAAAAAAAAGAAAGCCAAAAATCAGTTTAAAACTCATTATTATAGAAAATTTACCTTTTTATTCTTTAAGTTCACTTTCATGGATGTCAGAACACTAATGTGGAGCTATGAAGATTGGTTTCTGCAAAGAGCCTTGTAATCTGTGCCATGCAGTTTGAATTGAGTGATGGTAGTCCCTTGCACATTCTTTACATTTCCTTCTAATCAGACATTAATGTGAAAAACAGTTAATTGATCCAGTTTCAGCCAGTTAAACCAGCTTGGGTTGATTTAGTCCCACAGCAGCAAAGGGCTCCTGCATCCTCTCACACAATAAAGTCAGGTACCACAGCTCCTCAGACTCTCATTACTTATGACAGTGAGGCACATTTTCTTCTAGCATAGATTACTTACCTAGGACTAGTATTACTGAGAATTTTAAGGAAAGTTTTTAATATTTAGGTTATTTTTGCTTTCTTGTTTAGGCCTTGGTATGCAGAAAATTCACATTTTAAAAGCTGTAAAAGTTTTTCAAAGTTAGTTTGCGTGTAAGTTCATGTGTATTTTCTTTCTATTACAGACTTGCAGGGAGAGAAGGAAAACACACTAACCCTATCACAAGTATGGCCAGTTTCCTGCTTTTGCATTTTTCTCCCTTTGTATAACAGCTTTTTAGATAACCTCATGTTATGTGTAGCTGAAGCAAAAAATCACAGCTCCCCAACTGTTATGCAATTTTTATTTCCATCCCTCTTATCTGCAGAGCTGAAACTGATACAGCCTTTTTAGAACCTTGGACCCAGAGGATTTTTCCCTAAAACAAAAATTTCAACAGAAGAAATAGGGAAAATGTGTTAAGACTGTAACTGACAAATGATAGGTTTTGAAAACTCAAAAACTTTAAGAAATAGAAAATCCAGAAAAATAAAAACATAAGTAAATAGATATTCCCCCTTTCAAAATATGCATTGTAGTAGGAAAGACACACTGAAATATTTTTGGTTTTTTTTTTTAAGTAACATCAGACTTAAGCTCTGTGAAAAACAAGTGTGAGCTGAGCAGAGATCTATACACACATTGCAAAAGTGCTGCATCAAAGCTGGTGTTGTGTTGCTGTCAGCAACATTTTAGTGTGGCTTTAAAGGAGGAAACCTTACTATCTGCTAGTGTGGGGGTTTTTTTAATTCACATGTTCTTGTGAAAGTCAAGTGCTTTCCTGGAAGCCAACCCAGTATGAGCTAGAGACAATTCATGTGCAAGTCAGCATCTGAAGGTGCAGGTCGGTTTTGTGTTCAGACTGTAGTGCCTTGTGGTAGGAATCTTCATCAAGGTACAGACTTAAATCTTTTGTCTTTACTGACTTGCTTTTGCTTTGCACAGCAGACTGAACATACTGGGATAACAAAGAGGGCCCTCACTTTGTGGTCTTCTGTGTGTATTGTTTCTGCTCAAGAAGGCAATACATTTCTGGTTACAGTTTCACTACATTTAGTAGGCACGTTCTTGGCCAACCTTTCAGAAAATGTCTTCTGAATGATACTGGAATTGCAACAATGGAGAATACAGAGGAAAGGCTGCTACTGATCCATCTGTGGCTGCTTTGGAATGCTTTGGTTTTAAAACTGTTTTCTGCTGCTCCTCAGTTTTTTTACTTTTTTTTTTTTTTTAAAATCTTGTGTATCTCAGTAGCCATGAATGGTCTCCATATTTACTGTGATGCCCTCAGTCAAATCTTAATTTGATTTTTTGGCTTCTGCTTCTTCCTTCTAAAGGCTACTTTACAAGGATATTATTCTTTAATAGAAAGGTTCGACACAAAAGACCACAGAGAAGGAAATTGAACTTAATCTAATAATTCCAGTTACATGATAAATACAACAGGTAAGAAAATACCTCTGCAATGTGTAGAGGTCAGTGTTCAGTAGCTGTGGGTGCCTTGTGCACCACAGCAGGACAGCAATTTTCACAGCAGCAGTCACAGCTTTATTTGGGCTGAGGGACACACCACACAAGGGTGGCAGGTGCCTAGAAGGGGACTTGTTTACTTCCCAAATTTTCCACTCAGAGAAGTGGTTGGATAAACGTGAAGGCCTGAATTTCCAGCAGCTATGGCAGGCATTGCAAAAAATAAAAATACAGGCAGGGCCGTAAGGAGTACATCATGGCAGTGGGCTTTGACTGAGGGGCTGCTTCCCCTGGCACTGCTCAGGTGCTGCTCTAAGTGCAGAAGAGGTGACCATTAATTTTAACCCCTTAGTTCCTGTCAAGTGTAGTTCCATAGAGACAGAAAATCACTGCAGTGCACTGGTATTTTGTGAGGCCCAAACTGGTTATTAGTTAACAGCAGCTCCAACACGTGCCCTGTCCTTGGTGGGCAGAGTTGGCAGGAAAGCCATGAGAAAGGGGCTGGGATTACTAAACAGTAGTTGCTATGGATTTTTGAGTTCAAGAACAGGGGCAAAAACCCCTGCAAATTGTGCCACGTGTTTTGGGATCACCTGGATCTCTACTTCAGCCTAATGATCGTTTGTCTGTCTAGCCTTGGGGAGGCTCTTTAGGATACCTCAATCTGCCAAATCCCAATCTGCAGTGAGCCTTCTAAAGCACATGCTAACAGCCAGAATTAGAACCAGCAGAGAACAGGACACAGGGAAACAACAACTGCAAATACAACTCAGAGAAACCTGAACAGACCTTCTGCCCAAAAGCAGAGCAACTCAGCTATACTTACTCGTGACAGATACTTGTCTAATTTTGCAAAGCTCTGGTAAAAGCCATTCTGTGGTATGGAATCTGTTCAGTGCTTACCTATTCTGACAGGCAGTTTTTCCTGATAAAAGTAATCTTTCTTTCCTTCAAAATTTCTATTCCATCATTTTATAACAATCTTCAGGAAAAAACGAAAGCATGCTATTCTGTAGCATGCTTTCTATTCTTTAAACAAAATCTCATCCCTTTTAACTTTTTATTTTTGCTTTTCCTTGGGCCTTAGCAGCACTAGAACTGTCCTTCAGCCCTTCTTTACAGGTCAAATATTGTTCTAAGTTATAATTTCAAAGGCAAAACTTGTCAGGGTCATTCAATGCATTCCTGGATTGTCCTAAAGCCTGTTCTTTCTCTATTCCGGCTTGTACTCCTTGCTGATTACCCTGAGTGTCTGAGTCTTTCTGGTGATGGCAGAAGCAAAGACAGCAATTTATACATCAGCTATAAAAGTGCTTCCCAGCAAACCTCTCCTGATGCAGAATCCCTGCAGGGCACTGCTTTCTGTGGGTATCCGTGCAGACTTAGCTTTGGCCTCTGCACAGCATTTCCTGGAGGAGTTAAGTAGTAGGTTGTAATGATGTAAACTGGAATTTAGCCAGGGCAGCAAGGTCATTTGCCTCTAAGGTTGCAAAAGATATTTAAATAATACTCTGAACCGCTCTGCATTTTAACTACTTCACTAACATAAAGGGGTGAGCTTGTCACAGCAGAGTCTCTTCACAAGATGAAATCATTATCAGAGGGCAGAAATCATGAATAATATTTGTGTTTGTACTGTAAAACCAACTCAGGATGAAATCCCTGCTCTTCAGAAATTACTGACAAAGCACCCTTTGACTTTATAGTCCAGAGTCACAAAGTCACATTGCCAACAAGGTAAAGCACTAAATCTTAAAATACTGCTATATGCAGTGTTCTGGATTGTATGTGTGGTTTGAAAGGGAATGTAGCCCAAGCTTCTCACAAGGAATTTCTTGTTCATAGTGTTGGTAATAGAGGGAAGGAAGCCCTTTAGGTAAATAACCATGATGTGGCTGTAAGGAAGTGACCCCACAGCTCTGGAACCTGTGTATCAGCAGTTCCTGAGGCTGTGGGTTTCTCAAACACTTTGATCACGTAAGTGGCCACCATGGAAAGAAGCATTCCCTCCTGCCAGCCAACATCTGCTGCCCACTTCTGCATCTCCTGTGCCAACACAAGCTCCCCTTGCCTTCGTGGGGAACTGGCTGGGGGAAAAAAATCTGCTTATAATGAAACCAGATAAGATAATACATGAATAAACAGTTTAAAATGCTCACAGAACTGCAGTTCCACTGAGAACAGGGCAGGACTTTTCTTCAAGAGATTTTTTCTATGCTCAGGACATGAAGTTTTAGTGTTATACACCCAAATGTCACTCGTTTGTCCCAGAGCCTGTCCCTTGTGCTAGGAGAGCTGCAACCACACCTAGAACATTCCCAAGAGATGTTTGTTTGGTGTGATAGCCGAGACAGCTCAGCTCTCATGCAGCAATTCCTGCTTTCCCCTTACACCCTCTTCCTCCTCTCCCAAAATAATAGGTAAATAAACAAATAAAGCAAGTGGCCAGCAGTTCAAAGAAAATACTTTTACACTGATGGCATTAAACTGCTGAGGGTGATTATTCTGTTAGCTTCTAAAATGAAAACTGTTACAGAATTGTGAGCTTTTCAACATGTAAGGAAGTGTCATTGTTGGTGCCATGACCTTTGTCCTCTGTTGACCTTTCCAGATGCAGCTGTGTAACTAAGAATTAGGCTTATCATTCAAAACCACACACTGCAGCCATTAACTCAGCAAAGGAATAGGTAGATGAGTTCGCCCAGAAATGAAAGCGTTTTTGCTGGTTTTTCAAAATGGGTTTCTTACACTGCTAGTGCCTTTATTTTAACGTATCTAAATTATCCCAGCCATAAAGCTGGTTATCAGTTACTCCTACTGATGCCTCAACTTCTGTTTGTTTGCAGTGCTACTTAGGTTATTATATTTTTAGATTCAAGACTGTGATCAAAGCTTTGAATATCTTGGCTATTTGATTTCCTTTAGTGACCAAAGGAGTTTTCATTTCTTTCTCAAACCACTGAAACAAGCCAGCAAACAACCACACTCTCCAACATTTATTTGTTATCTCTTTCATTTTTAGTCACTGACTTTACAAATAATAAAGTGTCTTGGCACTCTTGTAAAGTTTGCCAGTCAAAAGCAATATATAATTTTCACCAATGTCAGACACTTCTGCCATGAAAGGTTTTGTTCAGGCTAAGTTTGCTCTGTCCTTTGAGTTCCCTTGGCCCTGCTCCTCTCTTACTTGCAGTCCTAGCTCTTCTATGAAAGAAATAGAGGGAAAGAAGGGACATCTTTCCCTGTCCTCTTCCTTTTCCACTTTGAAAATGAAGCTTAACATAGCAAGAAGTTCCTCTTATTCATTAAAATTATGTAAAGGTGAGTTCTCAGTATGAAAGACAACTAAATCCTGCCTCAGAAGAGGGATCAGGGTGGGTTTGACACCTTGGTCTGTGGCCAGGAGCATGGGGACTGTTGGGATGGCAGCTGCAAAGACAATGAATTGCAAGTCCCCGGGCACATGGCTTTGGCCTCCTGGTTTTTCTTGTGAGCTGCAGATTGCTCCATTTCCCCTATCACTTCAAAGAAGGAAAAGTACCAAAAATATAAACGGTAAAAAACAGTGCATGAGCCCTTAGCACAAAGAGACTATTTAAACCCTGAACTATCCCATCCTGAAAAGAGCCCTTTTTCACTTGGCATAGCACAAACGAAAGCTGGATTTCTGAGAACTATCACATCTGTAGGAAAGGAAAATTTTCATAGTGCTTGCTCCATCAGTCTGTACAGTATGTTATTTCTGGACTGCATATTCTGTGAGTAGGCTCAGGATACAGAGACAGTTTATCTTTCCTTTTCTATGAAGTCTACTAGCTGATCTCAAGGATTAAGTGGAAAGAAAAACTCACATCAATTGCAGAATAAAAACCCACTTCTAAAGCAACAGATTTAGATGAAGCCAGAAAACCACCCTGAATGCCCATCAGTGCAAAACACCTGGAAGCCATAAATAACAGCTTTCCAATTAATCAGCAAAGAATGTTCCAAAAGCATTTTGACTTGGAATAATGCAATGTAAGTAGAACCACTTATAAAATAAAGATGGGCTGGGATATACAAATAGTGGAGGTTTCCAGCTGCCCTTCTCAGTTCATAAATAAATCAAGCCACTTACACAGTTCAGGTAAAACAATTCAGTAAATCCTGTAGAAATTCTGCAAAGATTTCTCCATAGACAGATAGATAAATATAACACCATCGTGCTTGAGACCTCAACTCAGAGATGGATACCAGTGCAAACACAAACATGTCAAAAAAGGAGAGCTTCCAATTTACATTCCAAAAAAATTCAGAAGTTCTTAAACAGTTTTTCAAACTAAATACAACTGTGTGATATATAATATGGAAATCCTGCATCCAGAGAAATAAATTTTAAGCATTCTTAGCTCTTTGCTAGGAAACAATGAATCTGCACAGACTCACAGGTACCACTCGGGTTGCAAGAGCAGCGTCAGCAAGCAAAGGAACAGCAAAGGGGAACAGGTTAAAACATTCCTTAAAGCTTCAGGAGAAAGAAAACCAAGAAGTTCTATGCACAGCACAGTGTTGCTGGTTTTTCCCATAATTTTGTGGGTTTGGGTTTGGTTTGATCTTCGATGGCTGCTTTTCATCTACCTGGAGCATTCACATCTCTTTCCTGTACGAATCTTCCAGTGCTGAGCCCCTGGGATGAGTTCACTGGGATGTTCATGGTGACTCTCTGCTCTTCCCAACTGCTCATCTCAATTAACTCCCTGCAGTGGTTACACTCCCCATCCAAAAGGGCAAAAATGACCAGAGGGTTCAAAAGTTATTTGGAAGGGGAGCAGGGCTGAGGGAGACACACACACAGAGAAATGGCAGGAAGTTTCATTTTTCTCGTGGGACCAACGCAGAAATCAATTCTCTCCTTTGGTATAAACTCCCTCCTAGGCAATCATGCCAAGTGGGAGAGGCAGCTGCTGTGCCTTTTCCCTGTGCTCCCACACTGGGCCACCTGCAGTACCAGGGATGGTGCAGGATCAGGATGATCATGCACAAATGCACAGGGACAAGAACCTCACGTTAAGACCCTGCTGACCTATGGACTTAAAACATATTCCAAAAAACGAAATCTAACAAATTCAGTCTAGGTCACTGCTCTAAATAAGAAAAACTAGGAAAAAACAGAAAGAAGACTTCCTGCAGGCACGTCAAATGGACTTGAAATTACTAGAATTTCATAATAATTTTATTACAGTAATTAGTGAAAAGGTGTTCAACCAGAGATGACCCAAAAACTCTACACATGCAACACAGCAACTCACACCACAGAGAATGAGATTAGGGTTTGACTCTGGGTAACAGTTAGGTTTGAATCTAGGTTTGACTCCAAAGCTTTGATTTTTTGTTTTTGTAGATGATCCTTTCTTGCTTTATTTTTTATTCTTGTGATTATCAGTTGGAGGTTTATAGAACTAATATTCATTTCCTGCAGATTTACTGAAGCCTTATAAATTTCTTCTGTAAGACTTTTCTTTAGCATCTGCTGTTCTCACTTTCATCTGTTCTGATCTCTGTTGTTGTTTTAATTACCATCTTATTAGCTTGCTCCAAATTCATAGAACCTAGAGCCTTACACAAATAAAACTTTTTCTTAAACAAAAAAATCGAAGTTTTAAAGGAAAATATGGATGGCAGATATTTTGCTTCTGTTTTAATTTCCACACATAATCAGGCTCTGGACATCATGTGTGTGGTTCTCATAAGCAAAGTGCAGTTTCTCCAAGCAAAGCCCTGGCAGGAATTGTGGATTTTGCTGTTTCCAATCCCACACACTTCTCTCCCATTCACAAATACTTGCTGATCAAACAGAATGCAGGAGCTGAAGGGTTCACAGCTGCTTGGTATCCAGCCTGAAATGTGGGACAAGGGATTGTGCTCAGGTTAACATGCTAAAAATTCATCATAAGAAAACAGAACTGAGCCAGACAAGTAGGCTGCCTTCATTAAGGAATTTAAAACGTGTGATTTTTCTGACATCTTTATTAAAGAGATTCAAGAGTTACAAGGAAACCAGATCCACACTGATGCAAATGTGGCTCTCATCAAAATAAAGTTTAAAATATGAACAGCTTAACAGAACTCAGAAAACTAAAAATTTTAATGAAATATTTCTTGTAACTTTTTTTCTCCACAGGAAAAAAACAAATCTGTCCACTTAACAATAGGGATTAGTTTAATTTTCCTAACATTTTATTGAAATAATCCCTTTAATTGTCATTTTCCTTTAAGTTTCATACTAACTACAGACTCACATCTATAGAATTTAGTAAGAATGAAATCAGCAGGGTTCCAAGGAAATGATCTTGGGATCTTTAGGTGTTGCTGTTTCTCAAGAAATTAGAAGAATAAGAAATTCCATAGCAAACATTCAATTCACAATGATAAATTGAAAAGTCTACCTTTTTATTAGATCCAGTCAACATTAATTATTTCTTAAGTAGAATCTGAGTGGTACAAAGAAGCTTTTTTTAATCCTGTATTCATTTTCCAAATTCAACTTGACTATTCATCAATGAGATCACACTGCAAAGAATGAAATGTGAACCAGGCCATTGTGCAAGTTTGCTAATCCTGTATTTACTGCTTGCCAACAAAAAAGGTTAGGTTTTCATGTTCATAAAGGAAAATTAGTGTAAATGAAGGAAATATCTGTTTAATGGAAGAAAACCTAGAGTATTAGAAATGTGGAAAAATGAACAATTGAGAAATGCTGAAGTGCCCTATAAGAAGGTGTTACTGAGAAAGATTTTTTTTAAAAGGGCATTTCTGAGGCTATTTTCTGTAAAACAACAGTGAAACAGGGCTCCAGTGTGCTTATTGCAGATCAGAGGGGTTGGAAGGTACCAGCAAATATTAGGCTGCTCCAAGTTTTTTGAGGAAAAAGGTTATCATTGCTTCTTTTGATTAGGCAAAGCCTGTCTTGTAATACAGGGGGTGTCTGCTGTTTAAATAGAGCACAAACATCATCTGGGGCAAAGGGGGGCTGTCTGTGGTCACTGGCACAGCAGAGATGAGAGTCAACACCAGGTTTGTTGGGGCCTGTAAGGCCAAACATTTATTCCAGATATGGCACAGGGGGGACACTGCAAACATATTTGTCTCTTTTCTTGGCACACTGATGAAGACAAAATCCAGCTTAAAAGCCATTACTGGAAGCTCAGTTTTATGAATTTTATAGCTTGGAGGGTTACAAACCAAAAGGCAACAGCATCAGAAAAAAACCAACCAAAACCTGAGCTGCTTTCCCATCCACCCTCATGCCCCCAGTCCTGAGAGCAGTAATATTTGTCATTTGAGATTATGGGCTTTGGAGAAATAGGGTTTGTTAACCCCAAGTGTTTTGTTTGCTCAGTTTGGGAGTCCCTCGTGCATGGGGTAAAAACCAAACAACCCTATAAAACAGCTGTGTTTGCATTTAAACAAACATTAATTGACTGAAGTAATGAGTAACCTCAAAAAATAGTTGGGAAAGTTCACAGCATCCTTCAAATATTTGTAGACTATTAGAAATTAACTAATTTTATTTTTTACAGACTCTTTTGCTACAACTGGATCTGGCAGCAAGGGGTGGAAGGCACATCACACTTGTGTGTATAATGGATAGAAATAAAAGAAGGTCGAGTTAAATACTCTGAAATGTTTTCTTGACAGTAAATCTACCTGCAGCCTCCAGAAGACACAGTTCTGCTACACTTCTGCTCTTTCAAGAGGGGGAAATACTGCAGCAGTAACCTGGCAAGAGCCTTTGTGGCTTCTTCTGTTACTCCACCTCCTGCAAATGCACTGACACATCCCACAGGTGTGTGAGCAGATGTTGGGATTTACAGGATATTCTCTTCAGAGATACATGGCAAGTCCACCTGGCAGCTCAGGGAAGCTCTGCACAGCTGGCTGGAGCCCCCAGAAGGAAACACAGCACCCATCACTAACAGAACACAGTCCCAGGGCTCAACCAGAGCCTCAGCCAGAGAAAATGAGAAGATGGAAAGGCAGAACACATTTTAGACATGTGCAGTACCTCTCTAAAGGAATTTGACATGTCAGTGGTATATTCCATAAAGCAAGGCAAGAATTCCTTACTTTATCAAGTATCACTCCTGTGATGACAGATAACACTGCCTGGACATATTTTACTAACCACTTGTTCCATTAAACTCTTTCAGTGGTGTATATTGTCAAAGCAACTCTCAAAGCAACTGGTTACTTCAAAAGAGCAAATGCAGCTTTTGGGACTACTTGGTTTTTAATTTATCTACTTTTATAATCATCTTAGCCAAAAGAAGTTACTAGAAAACTATCTGCTATTTATTTACATTAAATGCCATGCCTCTAATTAAATTATATTCCTATAATACTTGAGCCAGTTACTTCTGAGATTTTTGTACAGAAATCATAATTAATGTTAAATGATCCTCTGAGTACTCTATAAATACAATACAGGGTGCTGTTCCATAGCAAAGAATGTATTTCCTTCAGTATTTTGCCCTGTCTGTAGTTTAAGCAATATCTCAAATCCCACCTGGGAGCTAGCCAGAGAAAACAGGAACTCTCTGCAATGCACCAACATGCTCAGAAACCACTGAGCTGGTGGCAGGCAAATCCTCATTAATTAATGCCACATTTGTGGACTGTACACTGATTTGCTGAATAAGTTCCACTGCTATTTAGAAAATAAAGCAGGCAATCAGAACCATATGATGTACACAGAGGATTTATTATTTTCTTAGTTTAATTTTTCTAAAACACTGGGGCAGACAGTAGTAGAAAGGGTAAAAAGAAGCAGTTCTAATCAAAGTTAGCTTGCAATGATGGTGGTTTAGTGCACTAAGTATTGCCCCCCAAATCAAGCCCTGACCGTGCCTACATAAAGCTGTATGTGCAGGGAAGGCAGAGCAGCAGACCAAGGGACACTGCTAATTAACCAAATCTAGTCAGAGATTTGCCACAGCAGTTGTTCCTACAATACTAGATGAAGTTCTAGTGTTGATTTTTACCAGTCCAAATAAGATCTGAATTTTTCTCAGTCTCTCTCTGTTCAGAACTTTATTAGCACAAAAGTTACAAGCTGTAAGACCCAGTCCTCCCACGAGTTCAAGCACATAAAGTTAGTCCTATTCAATTTACTGGGATGAGTCAGATGCATTAGGAATTACTTACATACACATTTGCAAAAATCAGAGAGTTCTAGATCCTTTCAGAGAGTGGAAATGAGGGTAGGAGAGGAGACAGAAATTCCTTGTGAAGGAGGTGGGCACCACAGCTGCTCAACCAGCTTCTGGTTTTCCAACACCACATAAGGTGAAGGGGTTCTGAAAGATTAAGCACGTGCTACTGGTGTAAAATTTGATGGCATTCTTTATCTCCCCAGAGACCTGAGCTCCTAGACCTACCAAAAGCAAAGCTAACTGGACAGCAGCTCAGCTGCCTGAGCACACAGCCACATTCAGGATGACAAACAAACGCTGCTGAAGCCCATGACGTCAATCAGACGGAGAAGTTGGGCAGAGAGGACCTTTCTGCTGAGCAAAAGTCTCAGCTGAACAAACAGTGACTTGGTCTTCCTTGGTCCATGCCTCTAGTGCATAACAACAATCCGAGGCAATCGGGCACATAATTGTATTTGTACTTTGTATTTGCTAAGGTTGCGTGGCTTAGAAGAATTTACGGCTTTGGAGTAGCAATGCATATCTATAGAAGCTTTTTCACATTTTCCATGACAAATACACTTCCCTATCTCCAAGCACATGGAATGAAGCCTTTCTCAGAGTCATGACAGGTAGAGATTACCTCATGTCCCTGGGCTGCACTGTCTCCAAGTGACACACACATTGCCTAAGGCAGCAGGAGCTGTTACCCACTGCAGTGGCTCCTGACAAGGAGCTAAGGCTTGTGAAGGCAGTGGGAAGCTCAAACCATTTCATTCTAAAAGAGAACCTATATCACACACCCACAAACGTGAAAGTGAGGCTGCCACCAGAAGGATGAGGACTCTAGCTCCAATGGCACTGAAATCATGTGTAATTTGATATAAACTTCCTGCATCCTTAGGGAAGCTGGCACAAGATGTCACTCTGCAATATTTCAGCGGTCAAGGAATTGATGAATCATAAATTATGAACTATTCTGTTCTGTATTTATGTAAAGGATTCAGGAAATCTTGTACTGAGTGACAAAGGCCTCTTACAGCACATCCAGTTGGAGGCACCAGTGCTTGAAAGAGCAGCAATGCCTCCAAGCACATGGGTGATGTTTAAATACATGGGGTTTGCTTTCACTTCTGGAGAAACAAAAACAATCCCAATTTATAATCACAAACTTAGATAGTATACAAATAGTGTCAGATTCAAATTATCATATGAAATGAGACAGTTTTGAGGACACATACCCCAAAGATTAAAGCTAAAATCATGATCCATAACTACTTACACTACTGAGAATGATGATCTTGCTTGTGGGACGATAATATTGCTGTGGACAGTATACTAAAGCAGTTTAGCTTAATATTTTCTAGTTTTTAAAATCATATTCTGCCATGTGAAGTATCTTGTCTTTTAGTAAATGAAAGGTGAAAAACATGCCAAACTTTGCCTTAATTCCAAGAACATATGATCTGAGGGTCATTTCGATTCCTTATCCATTACTCGTGGTCATTGAACCGGTCACAAGTCCCAGCATTTCTCTGCTGCTCCCAGTACCTAAAGTGGTGAGAAAGCTGACACAGCACATGAGCTGTGGCTTGGATCACTTACAAAAGGGGATCTTTCATGCTTAGCAATCCTCACTTGTGCAGGGAAAGGGCAGTTTGACTAACCACAAAAAACAAAACAACTATTGAGTAATGCACAGTCTTCGTTTCAGGGCTCCCCTGTCCTGTTTTAACATGGGGGGTTTTTTTCAGTTTTTCCATCAAGGTTTCATACGTCTCTTATTTAATTATTTTGCTAAAGAATGAACCACACAGTAGCTAAAGTAAGGGATGGTTTTGATGTTTCAGTGGAATATATTCCCACAAAGTCCTCTGGAGCCACAGAAAGGACCATAACAAAAAACATAGACAATCTTTAGTCGTTTACTTCCTCCAAATCACACCTTGTGCTGTGTGGCCTCATCCTGCAGAAGCTGTCTATAAAAGCAACTTTTGTCCAGGAAAAAATCTACTTTTTGAAAAAAAAAAAACAATGGTAAAATAACTGAGATAGAGAAATCATGAAGTGGGCCTTTTACTGAGTGTTTTTATCTTCAATTTGTAATCTGTGGTAACTGTATGCCTAAGAAAAAAAAAATACCATTTTTTTATTTAAAAAATATACCTGTACCAAGGATTTTTTACCATGCTTGAACTCCAAAGGGGAAACACATTCAGAGATTAACAACATATACATCTTTCAAACTGCGCTTGGCTAAATGAATCACAAAAGTAGCTTTAGAGTCTCTGGGGCCAATGCAAAACAGGAAAAGTATTTCCTTCCTCCAGCTCCCCAGAGCTGGCTTCCTTCATGGGACGACATGTATTTCATAGGGCTGGGCGTGGAAGCAGCTCTCCTGCCCTCAGCAACACCATGAAGCCATCCTGACCCAAAATCCATTGTGAAGGAGAAAGAAAGAAAATAAAAATGCAGAGCATGCAAATTCATCCCGTCCAGCACCGAAGGAGAGTAAGGGAATGATGACTTCCACTAGGGTCTGGTTGCTAGAAACAATTTAAATTTTCAAGTTTTTCTGTCCCTTACTGTGGAAATTAGCCCTCAGATAGAGCCACTGAGGAGTGACACGTGGGAGAACTGGACTGTACAATGGGGTTAATGGAACAGAGGCTATTCCCCTTGGATTTGACTCCAGCAAGTCTTTCAGACTGAACAAACAAGTCAGTCTGAAGGCAGGCAGAGATGTCTAAGGCAACTGAAGACATAAGAAGAAAGCACAGTGTTTAGACTGGACTCCTTAGAGACTCCCATTTTTATTGCTCTTCCCTAAACACCTCTCTCGACCTGGAAAGAAATCTATCTTTCTAAAGAATTGAGAGTTTGTAAAAGAAAAGAGAAAAACATGGAGGTTTAAAATAAAACTATAATATAGAAATGTTAACAGCACTGAGTAACAATGAGGTAGAGACTAAAAAGAAATATTTAATTGTTGGTCCTGACTGGGATTTTACCTGAGATGGAGGTTTGGGGCTGAGGAGAGAGGATTCTCTGTTCTGGGAGGAGCCTTTGTCCATCTCATTCACACAAGCTGAAGACACAAGTTATTCATTTGCAAGAGCTGACATCCCTGATCTGACTGTTACCAGAGGCCTAGAAAGCAAAATACTTCTGCTACCTCAGCTCCTGACCACAAGGGACTAGAGTAGGAAAAAAACCCATTTTTACCTTAGTTTTGTTCTTGAACATAAACAGGACCTAATCCCATTTTTAAAATTACCAAGTCTCAAGAGGCTTTTATAAAGGGTTATGAGGCAAATGTAACACTGACACTGCACTCACCTCATGTCCTAGGGAAGCACACAGCTTCTTGAAAAACTACAGACATAAAGGCTCACATGGGTAGTTTAGTGTAAATTCATTACAGAAGCAAAGCCATTTTAACCCTTCCAGAAAACAGAAACAACAGTCAGCTCACACGAGTTTTGGACTGAGCACGAATTTCAAAAGCAAAATGTTCACAGCCAGCCTTCTGCAAATAATGTGCAGCACCAGCAACTTCATGGACAGAACTGAGAGTCCCACAGTGCAGGAGGGCCACTGTCACCACGGTGACAAACTGTACACAGTTACACCAAGTGATCCCAGACAAGGCTCCCAGCTGTTCTGGGATCCAATCAGCACAAATAAAATAATATTACAGTCCCCATTTTTTTACTAGTTAACACTGAACTGTTCTTTTGAGGAAGACACAAATTGTCTAGCACGTGGATCAAAAAGTTTGGGTTATCTATGTTCAACAGTTGTCTCTGTTGATTGAGTCTTACAGTAAAAATATTGATTTTTATAGTAGAAGTAATCCCATTTCTGCTTTTAAATAATTTTCCAAGTATTTTAGTTGTATTGTGTGATAGCAAACGGCCTGTTCAGATAGCAGTTTAAGCTATTAAATATAAGACAACAGGCCTGTATTTTAAAAACTCTGACCCATAGGAACAACACAAGCAGCAAAAAGGGTCCTGAGAGGCAAAATTATAAAATACAGGATTAGATCACCCAGAGACTTCAACTGAAACACTTGGAGATACATCCGGCCATAATAACACTGCAATCCCACAGCAGTTAAGGTGTGAAAATGACTGCTTTCACAATTCTCTGCAAAAGCAGAAGGAATTGGCAATAATTCTTTTTCTGAAACAGCAAACCGTATTTTCTTTCTGGCAAGCAGCTGAATTATTCATGTTTTTAAAGTATGTCAAGATCTATCAATAGAAAGTGTACCAGGGGAGGAAAACATCACCACTCGTGTTACAGAGACCTCCCTTAACCTCACTCCTTTGAAATCCAGTTTGAATTAAGGGTTACACAAAACTTTGATGTAAAGCAAATGATTGTTCTGCTTAAAATACAAGCTGGCTTTGTGCTTTGAAGATGTGTGGTAGTAAAGAGAGGGAAGTCACAAATGATTTCCATGGGAAACATATGACTCCACTGCACTCCTATCATTGCCCAGACATCTACTCCTGGGTCTTCTGATTACACTGTGAAAGGATGTGAAACCTCAGAAGTATTATTTCTTGTATATTTTTACATGTCATGAGCACAATGAATTTGCTTGCTCCCAGGGGCAAATCATAGAGCATGCTTATTGCCATAATCAGAATGCACTGAACTCAGGGTTTGATCTATTAAAATAGACTATTTACAGCAAAGGTTTCCTTCCCCTCTAAAATATCAAATTTTTTTGCACTTGTAGAGTTTGATGGTACCTATATGCTTAGATGAGGTTGCACCATTATGCACAGTGCACATATTGTGGTTTTGGCACAAGAGTGCAAAAGCTGACCTAGCACAACCCATTTTCCCTTGAACATGCAGGTCTTCACCAGACAGAACCACCAAACTCATCTGAGAAACCCACATTCCCTGTTTCTAGAGGCAAGCATTTCCAGGACTTTTTAATAAGTTGCATTTCTGATGCTGCAGTAAAATAAATCGAATGAAAATAACTTTCATTTGCCAAAAGGCAGAAAAAATGCCTAACTTTAGCAGATGACAGGCAAGCAAATTTATTCTTACAGCTCTGTAGGCAGACAGAATAGGATTTTACACACCTCACTGGATTTTGTCCTGTTCTAGTTCATTTTACACCACTCACCTCTCAAAGTGTCTGAACATCTTTGCAACATCTTCTTGTTCAGAGTCTCTTGGCAATACAAAGACATTCCATAGCTGCTGCCTGCCATCCCTGCCTTTCTGGCAAGTGTCTGCATCATGTGAAAATTACTTTTGGCCCAAAATACCCCTTCTACAAAACCAATTTTCAATCAAAATTTCATTTGAGAATCCCTTCATATCCTAGAATCTGAAGTTACTTGAAATGAATATTCTACATGTATTTATGACTCATGAAATATTGACCTTCTCTTTTAAGTTGGTCTGGTTTGGTTTTAATTTTCAAGCCTCCCTTAGGGAAAAAAGAGAGTTCTCTGAAAGAGCACAAACAAGAGGTAGGGGTTCATTCTAGACCACATGCAAGGTGACAGAGTGCATTAGCTCTTTTCAAGGCAAAAACAGACATCATGTGAGGAATGTGCCAACTTTCCATAGATAGCCAATAGACAGTGATCTAAGTTCCTAACTGCATTTCTGTTTCTCCAAGGACAGGGGAAAGAGAAGAACTTCAAGGAAATGAAACTCTCCAACTCAAGTATCAGCATAATTACGTCTGCAATATCTCTGCTGAAAACATGAGCTTTTCTTTCTAAGGACAGGAAGAACAGCAATGTTCTAACACGTGACCCCGAGGTAAAGGGCACCACATGAATTTTCTGGCTCACACAGAGGTAATGTTTTGGAGTTGACAGATCCTTGTGTTAGCAGGCACAGTGAGCCCTCCTGATGCTAAATAGGCACTGGAGCAGGCTAATGCATCCTTGCTACTCAGCCATGGAAAAAGCAGATGAAGCTGCTCTCCAGCACAATCTTCCATATCAGTGGCTGCATGGAAGACATTTATTTCATGGCTGAGGTGAAGTTCATTGTGTAAATTAAGCACAGACTTGGCACACTGCAGGTGTTTTACATTGCTGACCTCATATCCACATCTTTTCAACATGCAGAGAAATGTTTTACTGTACCCTGCATCTCTCCTTAAATAAGCATTTCCACTATTTTGTCAGTAAATTCGTATTTGAAGCCTAATAAAGTCAAGACTACTGATTTTCCCTCAAAATTAGCTTAAAATTTTCCAGTTATAGACACACTGTGACAGGACTGTGGCCTAAGAACTGAGCCTGTGTCACTCTGTGTTTAGAGATGCAGAGTGCCAGGGAGGATGGAAGGGAAAGTGGGGATGGTGTGCGCTCTGAGACATTTCTTAACAAACCTCTTTGAAGTGGGAGCTCAGGGGAGGAAAAACCTCAGACTTGGATATCAAGCTAAAGGTGTCCAGCAGGTCTGAATTTCAAAGTCACCTTTAAAGGTGGCTGACTCCCAGTTCATAGAGAGCTTTTGAATTCGCTCTGTTCAAGGGCAGGACAGCTAAAATTTCTACCTTATTGGTAGTTTTTAGGTAGAAGTTACCAGAATCCAACCATTTTCTGTTGTTTTTCTGCAAAGGGTGATGGACAACAGTAATCTGTTCTCAGAACATGAGAGCTTCTTTTGGAGTGTTGGTTTCTGCAGAAATTTTTTCTTGTGTCCACTCCTACACCTCAGACAGTCAACAGCACCAAGACTGTTTGGAAAACTTAAATGTTTCACTTGCAGTCGCTCAACTTAAACTGTGCAGTTTTCCTGGCTTTTCTTTAACTCAGGAAACAGAGCCTAGAGTCTAGTGATTGTTTCCCCTCATTCCTTGTGTGTGAAGCCTAACTTAGAAAAGAAACCTGAACTTGCAAAAAATTTAGGAATCCTAGCAACCAGATTATAACTATTTTACCTCAAAGCAACAAATTGTTTCCGACTTAAGGAGACAAATTACCATGTTCTGCAAGAGCTGTTTTGTGACTTGATAATCAGAATTCAGGTTTGTCATATTTAATGCAATTCAAAATATGTATTAGTAGCAATAAACCTGTCTGAGAGTAGACAAACATACATTTCCTGACCCTGTGAGAACTTGCAGTCTGCAGTCAGAAAGGTGGAGTGTTACTCTGTGATCAGCTGTAATTGTCATTCTGATAACACTTTACCAGTAAGAGAAGCAAGGATTTTAGTTCCTTCTCATTCCTAAAGGTAATAGTCCATGCAGGGAATCTGTAAAGTGCTTAATGGAACAGTTTAAAATGAAAATTTACTTGAAAAAATAAAGGTTTAGGCCTCAATTCAATAGCCTCATCATATTTGTGCTGTTCAGCCTTTAAGTTTATATCCTTCTCATTCTAATAATAAACATTTTCAGAATCCAAAAATGAAGTCAAGTGGTAAAGGCAATATTGTTTTCAAATTAAAATGCTGGCAGATCCTGTACCGAATTTTCCCCATTTTCATTAAACACTGTTATCCAGATGAAGTGATTTCAGTGCTTACACCAAAGGGTGTTTGATTTTCCAGGCATCCAGAGCCACTGGCATGTACAGCTTGAGTAACAGAATGTTTCACACAAAAGAATAAAGCTAAAGCAGGAAAAAGCAATATTTCCATCCAGAAGCAGTGTGTGCTGGTAAGGGACTTTCTTACAAGGAGATAAAAAGACAGAAAGAAAAGGCTGTCACCACCTAGGAATTTCATGAGCACCTTTGCTAAAAAAATCTGAAATAACTGCAAGATATTGTAAAATAATTAACTTTGCCAGTGTTTCTGTCTAATAGAAGGATCTGTTTGAAGTGTTTGAAGCCTCCAACCAAATTTCAGTGCTTTAAGAATTTCTCAAGGAACAAACACAGCCGTTTCAAGAGCACAGTTGTAGTTTTATCCCCATTAAAAAAAGATACAGGTACAAGGTCAAATGCCCTCCATCATTTTCTCAGAGCCTAAAGCAGGGATGCTCAGCACAGCTGTGGCAAGGCTCCAGCAGGGGTAGGAGGAAAGCTTTGTCCTGCCTGCCAAGAATGTCAGCGATGGAGAGCAGCAAGCTGAACTTTGCCTTACATAGTGGCTGACAAGGCCAGAGGTCTGTTCAGCTTTCATATTTTCATTTGGCTTTACTTGCTTACAGAACTGCTAACTCTGTGGGAATCCAGGGGGAAAAAAAAGCTTTCATTGTAAGTAACTAATTCATACTGTGCTAAGCCTGCAGTCAGAGGTTGGCTTTCACCCTGCTACCCAGCTACTGCAGAATTCTTTTAACATACCTTCTCAAAAAGACTTCCCACACACACCACATACTGCCTGATAGGGTGGATTTATTCATCTCTCAACCTAAAGAGCCCTGAGTCGTCAGAAATACACAAGAGAAAACCTCACATGACATGTCCCACATTTGTATTTCACTGCTGAAGTTTTGAATCTTGCTCATGAACAGCTGAGGGAACATGGGAGCCCCCAAACCTTCAACAGCCATTTTCTCGTTACTTTTACCAAAGGACAACTGATGCACTCTTGGAAGAGTTTTATTTTGTTAATCTTTGGTTAATTCTGGTGCCTTGATGTGACATAAGACTCATTCTTTCCATTTCATTTTCATAAGCCTTTGACCTCTCTAAAATACAAATCAGTGAGCTGGAACTCTTGCAGTAAGGAAGTTTTGGTGTGAATTTGGTTTAAATCACAGGACAGCTTCAAACAAAACATACAGATTTTCCTCTTCACTGGAGTAAAAACAGAACAACTAAGTTGTTTGGGGTTTGACATTTCATAACATTTTAATGTTCTACTTTGCAGAGCTACTCTTGTTTAGAGAATGTTCCTTTTTAAGTCACACTTTGGATAAGGCTCAGTATTTTGTCTTTCCCAAAATATATCTTGGAGTGTGCATTCTTTTGCTGCTAATTTTTTGTTGTTTTTGCCAAGAACATCCAAGTGCTTGAGGCTGAGTGAGAGCCATGTGTTTGGGATTTTTTTCACCTACCCAAGAAGTCTCTTTCCCCCCAGCTCAGTCACTGACCCAATATCTAGTACCACTGACTAATGAACACTTCAGGTTAGTTCTAGATCATGGACTGAAGCTACAAAGGCATTTCAGTGCCTGACTCCCACATGAAGCTCAGGAATCACTACCTCCACTGAGAACTGTGCTGATTATTTTTCACTTTTTTCAGTAGCACTGCACTATCAGGTCAGATTCTTTCCACCTCTCACTCCCAGCCCCTCCCTGCAAAGGAAATACCATGAAATTTTTCTCCAGAGGAACATGTTTGATTTCACAGATACTGGAAGTTGCCCACACAGACTCTTTTCCTCTCCATGCAAGGAATGGGGTGAATGTGCCAAGGGGCATCAGATGTGTTTTACCCTATTCTGCCTAAAAATTGAGAAGGAACCACATTCTGAGTTTATGGAACAAGCAGGCTACTGTAGCAAGGAGGCCAAGGTGTTTTCCCACAGTACACCACCACATCAGAATTCTCCCCAGGGAAGCTCCCTCACATGCTATGAGCCACTGAGATGGCAGGACACTGGGGAGAGGAGATCTGTGCAAAGTGTTCAGTGTGAACAAAGAAAGGTGATTTGAACTGCTCACATTTCTGTCATGTGAGTTTTGTTTCATTTTTAGCTCAAATCAGGATATTTATGGCAAAGGCAGCAAGAAAACTGCTTGCTGCTCATGCAGCTGTATTTCTGCTACACAGAGTGAACATGGGTGGTGCACATCTGACTGCAGATCAAACAAGAGCTTCTCACACACACCCTGTATTTTAAGATATGAGAAAGGTAGGATTCAACTTATACTTCTGTTCATACTTACACAGTCAGTTCCAATTTCCAGCCTTCCAGCTGACCTCTGACCATTGTATTTTTTTCTTCACAATGTCAAATGAGTAACTGCAACCAGAACCCAATCCTAAAAATACACACAGGTTGGTATTAGTAGCCTTGAGAAGATTGCTAACCCTCCTACCTGCATGCAAAGTTAGTACAACTAACATGGTACAGAGCTGACCCTGCCATGGTTATATTTCATGGATTTCAGACCTTTTTAGTTCAAATTAACAGTCTGACAAGAATTAAAGCTTTTTAAAGAGCACCACAGTTAATTCTATCCAGCAGGAACACCTTTAGCCATTGCTGTATCCATTTGACTGGGTTCTCTCACTATATTGTATAACCAGTGTCTTCCCATGCTTACTAATGAGTGATGCATTAATGGAATTGCTATATAATCACAGATAAAGGAAGAAAGGAAAACTATTACTAAGAAACATGTGATAACATGACTCTTAAAATACTCTTGAGATAGGTCTGAACTACTTGCTGGCTAAGAAAATGCTGAATCATGCCCTTAGACTCATACCAAAAATAGCATTGCATTTGGCAAAGCACATACAAGCTATTAATGTTCCCTATTGTTGCAGCCTGCTGATTAGCTGCTGGTCACAAAGGATGAAAAACCATCCTCCCAGCTTTTCTGTTTCCTTGAGAGAAAGGCAATAGCAAACGTGTCTTCTCCTACAGTAGTTCTCCCTTTCACAATATCAGCCTTTAACAGAAAGTTCCCACAACCTTTTCAAAGCATTCTGTGTGCTCTCTGCATTTAACACACCTCAGAAGAAACTTCACTTGCCTTTTTACACACCTAGCATTGATGGGTAGCAAATGTCACTCATGTCTCACTTGCAGTCCTCCCTGGTGAGACTGTGATGTTCTCAGTACATAACTGTAAGTCATTTCTTAGACCTAAGGGGAGAAAAGAACATTTCATGGTCATTTAAAGATTGCATTAATATGAGAAAAGTAGGTCTCTCTGAAGTCTAGGAAAAAGTGACTGCTTAATACCCCTAATGAGGAGCAAAAGGTTTTAAAAAGTTGAGTTGAAAAGCTCCAGCTGGAGTTAATTATGTTCTGTAAGAGGCTTTGTAATTACTGTGTTTCCTGGCCTTCAGCACCATGTAGGTGGAAGGACAGACAAGAGCTGCCCTGTGAGTTTCTCTGTGTGCCTCATTACCTTCTCCCTTATTCCTTGTGGCCTGGTGTGCCAGAGCCCTAGACTGAAGTCCTGGGTTTATCAGCAGCAAGGGTGCCATGCAGGCTGCTGGGCTGAACTTGGACACATCTGTCAGGGGTGGCTGGACACCCCTCTTCCTGCAGCACAGGTCCCACCCTCTTCCCAGCCCCTGTGCCAGTGCAGGGCCCCTCGCTTTGGCCCCATTGCACCACAGCTCCTGCCAGCCCCACCCTGGGAATGTTAAGGGTAGGGATAGAGATAAGGAAAGGAGTGAGTCAGGTGGAGCAGTCCCGCATCAGACGTGCCAGGGGACAGGCAATGCAAAATTGTTGAGGGAAGACTAAAAAAAGGGAAGAAATATTTGCTCAGTGTGGGAATGTTACTTCCCACCTCTCTGGCTGACTTGACCTCTCCACAGTGGCTGACAGCCATCCATGTAGTTATGTGACCATTTAAAACATCTTGGTGTTTTTAAAAAAACAGAAAGTATATTACCCTTCAACAATCTGCTCTGTTACTTTTACCCAAGAGTTTGGGTATCACATAAAGAAACATTCTCATGCCCTTTGTAGTACATGAGGGGTAAGAAAAACATCTGTGGTGCCGCAGCCACTTGAAGTTGCAGCTCTTGCATTTTATCTGTAATTTACCTATCATTATGCAAATTTTCTTGCAAATAAAACCATCTTTGAAAAGCCAAATAATATCTAGAAAGGAATAGTGGATGGCCTGGCTCTCCAGCCTCCATGAAGGGCAGTTCACTCAGAAATCAGAGTTTTCAGAGTTTCCTTTCCAGAGCTGTCACTCATGGGAGGCTGGGCACCTAGGGTCTGTTGAAGAGACAGGCTGAGTTAATTTGCTGCTTTGGCAAAGCTGCTGTATCCACATGGCATAGGGGGTGACAGGTGCTTTGTGCCACATATTTCTGCCATACAGAATGAACCCATAACACACGATCATCACAGTTACCTTTGTGCTATGTATTTCTCACAAGTTCATGAGTAACTCACTGAAATTTTCAGCAGAGCCCTGATTAGGTTATTCCTCTTGGGCTCTGCTTGATAGGCTGCACTTTTTCCTGAAATCCCCAAACACATCTTGCTTCATGATCCTAGTTTTTTAGATTTCAACAGCAAGTAACTGAGATGTTAGGAATCCAGAAATGGTGATCCCCTGCAGTCACTGAGCCTGAGACACAACCAACCTGCAGTAATTAACTCTCAGTCAGTACCAGTAGGATGGTACCCAACTTAGTGTGTGTGTCTTAGTCCAGGTGAGTTCAGAGGCAGCAGGAGGATCTAGAAGCAATTTACTGTATGCTACCAAGTGATGCTTCAGAGTAAGGGACCAGGGAAAGATGGGAATGTCCATGGGATAAATTGAAGGTCTGAAGGGTGCAGCAATTTAAATGACCAGAAGAGAGGTAACCCCATGAAACCAGTGATCCTTATTCTGTGTCACACACTCCTGCTGGGCTGCTGCACTTCCTTCTTCCTTTCATCATCCCATGCCTCTCTTTTTATCAGTCTTACTTTGCTTCTCTGTGAAACCCAGTCAGAACTGTCTTGCTCACTCCAATCTAATACTTGTACTTCAGCCTCCAGAACTGGCTTACTTTCCCCATCCTGTTATTTTGTGCTTGTAGCCAAACTTCTGGCATAATCTAATTAGCATGATGTAACTTAGGAATCGCTGAGTCATTCTCAAGCACATCTAATAGTGCCTTGTATCACTTCCTCAGGATGGTCTTGAGAAACTGGTCTTTCCCTTTTTTATTAACAGTGTTATCCGTAGATGTAAGCAAAGCCAGCTGAATTAAAATGCACTTTAGGAATTGACACAGTCAGTACTACTGAAGGGAGCTACTCCTCACTATTTTATTGCTTAAACTTTTACTCAGTAACAGTTCTCACAAGCAGCAATATCTAATGACTAAATTGTTTTTAATATACCTAACAAGAAGCAGGAAAAAATACTGATATCCTCCCATTGTGAACTATTAGCAAGGAGGATTCGAATAGTAATTTTTTGTTACTGATTCTGTATTTTAATAATGACAATTAGAAGACTAAAATGGTAATAATTATTCTCTGAATATGTAGTTTTGTTATATCACCACAACATTTGCTTGTTGTCCCATCATGCAGGTACTTGGAATTTATAATAGTGCATGGAGATCTGCACAGAATTACCTCAAGTAAAGCTTAAGTATGATCCCAAGAAATGCTGCACACAGCCAGTGAACTACAGAAATAAAAGTTGCTGTTGCCTTGGCCATCATGTTTGGCACTAGGTCACAATAGCAGACCATGAAAACCACTGAGAACCCTGCTGGGTGCCCCCAGTTGGGTGCCTTCTTTAGGCCCTTTTCTGGTGTTAAATTTGTCAACGCTTACAAAATTATCTTCAGCAAATATGTGGCACACTGGAAATGTAGAGACCCAGAAACCAGCACCTATCCTGAACACACAGGCACAACTTCCATGGTGTGGAGCTCTGTAGATGCAGAGGAATGTGGCAAGGGGTTGAGGAGAATGTCTACCTGTGCTTCAATTCCTTTGTGACATTGAAGAGAATTTGCCAGGAAGTGCTGAGGTTACTCACATGATCTTCTAGCACTTCTGTTTCCATGCTCTGGTACTGATCTAACCTCTGTCCTATGGGACCAAGTGGGAAATGCCAATGAGACAGTAGAGGCAACATGAAAAAGAAGTTCAAAATCAGCCTGAAGTTACAGCTTTCTGCTGAACATCCAGCTATCAGCCTTGGTCTCTTCCGTTTGCTCTGTTCCATTTAGATAAGACAACATTTAGATTTTGTCACAGCTAAGTAGATAAAACAAAACTGTACATTCCAATATATCCCTGAAATTCAACTGGTAACCTGTGCTAAAAATCTAAGTAAATAAGCCAAGTTACCATTTTATTCCTGAAAATTTATTCTCTGTTAGCAAAGCAGAACTGGGTAAGAATTCATTATTTGTGGAGGGAGGATATACCCAAGGAATTATCTTAAGAAAAGGAAAATCTCTCTCATTTTCTAATCAGGTTGCCTTTGGTGTGGAACCAAAGACTAGGCCTCCTCAGGTCTGATTCTGCTATTCAGAAAGTCTGTTCCTCCTTGTGTCCACACAGTCACACAGAATTACAGAAAATAGAGGAAACAAACAGTGGGCTAACAGTTTCTTTTCCCTCTTTTGGCTAAGATGAGCCTAATGACACAGATTCAGGGGAAGGAATTAAGGGTGAGGAGATGTATTTTGTTCTTTTGTGGCTACTGTGGATTTTGCATGGAGGCTGTTGGTATCTGACAGCCTCAGGCACTAATCAGAGCAAGAAAGACAGAAGAAAAAAAAGCCAAAGCATGACTCTACTACTTTGAAAACTGAAAATCCCTGGCAAGGCTATCCTGGGATAGTAAAGGCACTAAAAGTATAGTTAAAGCTCCTTGATGTGTGCAAGACAAAAATGGCTTTATAATTAGATGTAAGAGGAACGTTATCTTAAAAGGAAGTAAATAAAGACTTCCCAACACCGACTAAGTTTCTTGGTATTCCAGAGGGGGAAGAAACCTTTCAAGCGACATTCAGGAGACATTCTTGTACAAAACCTTTCTCCCTGAAGAAGCATTTAATTTTTTTTTTTTACATTTCTTTGATGGGCATATACTACTAGTGCTATTTTGTGTGTTTCTCTCCAAGAGCAGTTTGCATTCTGAGTGCCCCACTGAGTGCAGGGGTTGTAGGAGAGTTTGATACCCTCCATTCAGTGCAGATACCTTGAGATGATGCTACTGAAATTTGCAGGGGGTTTGTGCAAAGCAGCTGTGTCTGTGCTCAGACAGCTATTAAGCCTGGATGGGCTGCTTGGTGTCCCTTTGGTCCCCAGCTGTGTCATAATTTGCTCCTGTCAGGCTCAGCTAAACAATGCCAAGGTCAGTACAGGATGACAGGGAATAGTAAATTGCAGTCAAGCAAATGAAGCTGAAACAGTCCCAAAGAATGGATTCTTTATCTTGTTTGGTTATCTTTACAAGATAAATGGACTGCAGCACACTTCATACTGTAAACAGTAACTTGGACTGGCCTTACTCCAGTAGCAGCTGAACAAATATTTCTGACATGGACAACTTCTCCTCCCTCTTTCCCAGCTGGACAGACCACATATTTGTGTAACTCCCTGTCAGTTCTTACATGTAATGTGGTTGGCCAGGGGAAGGAAGCTCCCAGAAATTAAGAAATTCACACATGGCATTTACTTGTTCAGCAGTTTGAGAACCAAATTGTGCCCTTCTAGAAGCAGGCCCGGAAAATAAGTGGTCCCAATTCTCCAAGTTAAGAGCTGCAGCTCTTACCTAAATCAGCAGGATAGCAACACCTAAAGGAGCTCAAAGAAGGAGGCTGGAGAGGAGATGTACACATAAATTCAGGCAAGGCTCTGCACAGGAATATTATGTGAGCATTTTGGAAAACAGTGAAGATCTGCTGTATTAGTACTTGATGAAATCTGTGGCAATTGTGTAGTGCTGACAGCACTAAGAAAATACCCTTAAATTTTTAAAAAAGTTGTCCGAAAATTTTACTAATTCTGCAGAACTACTTTGAATAGGAAATCCAGAGATTGCTTATAAACTGAAGGTGAACAGTAAGACTAGTCTGCTGTCTCAGCAGCAGTTCTAGAAGCAACACTGAACTGGAAGAACTGCAGAAATACATTATATGCAATTGGAGAAAAACAGAGATGGAAAAAATGGTACCAGCTCTTGAAGATTCAGGATTGGGAACTCCACAGCTTGCAGGCTTTCAAGTATGCTGTAATCTGACTTGGCTAATACTTGTCTTAAGCAAGACTACGCATTGTTTCCATCCCCCTTTACACAGGCAGGTATGGTTAGCACATCACCTCAGTCTCGAAATAACCTGAATTCTTTCAGTCATTTCACAGAATTCCAGAATGGGTAAGGTTGGAAGGGACCCCTGGAGGTCATTTAGTCCAACCTTCCTGCTCAAGCAGGGTTCCCCAGAGCACTTTACTCAGCACTTCCTAGAGCTCTGACTACAACTGTTGAACTGTTCTGACTTTTCTCTGTCATCACTGCTGTTCAAGACAGTTACAAAGGAAAAACTGTATGTAAGTCCCCATTTCTTTTCAATTCCAAAGAGAACAGCAGTCTGTATGATTCAATTCATGAAGCATACATGCTACAGATCCCATTTCTATTTATTTTTTCACATTACTTATGTTTTCTCTTTGTTATGCTATAACCTCATAATTGCTTTCTACAACAGTGGATAAGCACTCCCTACCCCAGTATTTGGGGAGTTAGTTGTGGCTAAATGTAGGGCCTTGCATTGAATTTCATCTTATTTTTTCGGGACCACTTAATCAGTTTGTTACAGTGTGCTGTTGGAAATAGAGCTATTGACATTACAGACATGACATATTTCCACTTATTTCCAAGGACACTGAACTTAATCACACTGCTCTCTGCCACCTCCTTCACTTCCTGACGAACAGCTTTTGAACCACTTGGTTAATTCCCTGTAAATATGACAAAGGAGAAAGATCTCGAAATTTGACTTCAGCAGTGGGCAGAGGGGAAGGCTGGGAGTGTTTGTGTTGCCCAAGGTCCTTGGCAGAGCTCAGGCGCTGTTTGCGGTGTTGCTGGCTGATCGCTGCCCCGGAGCGCTCCCAGGCTCCCTGCACACGCGGCACCGCCGAGCATCGGGCTGAGCACGGGCTCTGCTCGGCTCTGCCGATCCAGCAGGGCAGGGCAGCGCTGCGGGGCCTCCTGTGGATTACACGGCCAGGATTACACAGCCAGGGCAGGAGCTGCAGCTGCCGCAGCTGGGGCTGTGTACGGGCCGAGGACACGCTCAGAGAAAGCCCCGCTTCGGGGGCTGCTGCAGGCAGAGCTCCCCTCCAGCCGCGGGCAGGGCGGCACCGGCAAATCCTGGTACATTGCCTCCCGACTGACGGACACCAACAAGGACTTACCATGAAAAATCCGGGGTGTTTTCTGAGCCACTCTGTAGGTCTTTAACATGTTTTGCTGTCGTGGGTGGGGTTGTTTGATCTTAATGAGCTATGCTTAGATACCTACTCTACCTTCTCTTTCCCTTATCCGCCAAAGGAAGGGACTCGGATTTTCTAAACATAAGGAACTTCCCACGCATTTTACAAAGGATTAAGAACTCTTAACTCCGCATGTGTGGAAACAGATTGCTCCACCACTCTATACCAAGAGCAGAGAGCACAGAGTTGCACGTTTCCCTTGTGACCAAATGCAATAAAGTTTTAACTAGAAAGAAATACTGACCCACACAAGGACAAGCTGAAGTATTTGAAAAAGCATTATTGAGCAGCATGCCCTTTGTCCATACTCTCTGCAAGCCTTTAAGCAAACAGTCTTACTCAGTTTTTTCTGCCCTTCAGAGTGGCAAAATAATGTCTTTTTTAAGCAGAAGCTAAAGGCATAGTCTTATTCCAGGAATAAAATACTGTTTATTACACCATGCAGTTAAAGCACCCACAAGCAGGAAAAGAGAATGTGTAACTACAGGGCAAGACAAAAAAGGACTGTTACTCTAACACCCACTACTAACTTCTGTAGTACTAAGTACTTGGGAAAGACATGAATGTAGAGTATAGCACAATGCATTCCTAAAAGTAGGCCAGCCTTAAGGCAGATGGAAAGGCATTATCACCTCCAGAGTGCTAGACTGAGGAACACTCCATCCACTAGCTGCACTCTTCCCCAGCAGAACCAGTCTGTACTCTGATTCCAAGGACATCCACCATGTACTTTACAGAAGCAAGTAGAGCAGTGACTGTAGTATTTTAAAATTACTAGATATGGACCTACTTACTCCTTTAGAATTTCTGAGTCAGATTTCTCACTAAAGAAACAAAACATTTTAAAGTGAAGGGTCTGAGTTCACTGTTTTTCTTTTAAAAAAGATTCAACTTTCATACCCCATTACCAGTGCTCACTTTATGAAAATGTTTTTGAAAACAAAATCAATTAAATCTTTCAGAAGAGAAGAATACAATACAGAATATACAACATACCTTGCCCTCCATAGGCAGGCCTGATATCTCAACTACCTGGTAAGCCAAGCAGTGCAATGAACAAACAGTGGTAGGTATCTCCAATCATTCTACCTTTGGTTGCTGAGCAGTGAATTCCACAGGCACTTAAAAAACTCAGGACTTTGCAAAATGTTTACAACTGAGGAAAAAAACCCCAGTGAAACCACCAAATAGTAAATTGTGAAGGGACTTCTTTAGTCTATAGAAGTGCACAATGTCATTCACAAATCTTTTTCTTTGTACTTTTGTATTTACGGGGTGGGTATGTGTACCTACATTTTCAAGTCGGTATTCCAACACTTGTCTTAATTTTTAAGTGGCAGTGAAGAAGGCAAACATTAACAAATCATAAAGGTCTGTTTCTAGGAAAATCTTAGTTCAAAGAGGAATCAGTTCAGAACACTCCTAGTGATCCAATACAATATCCTTCTATAAAGATCAATCCTTTGTGCAAACATATCCTAAATACACAAAGCTCAAAACAGTCCTATACAAAACATTCTGGGTTTAGTCTTGAAAAGTACTTGACTACTCAAAGTACTGCATTTATTTGTGACCACTCCTGTGCCTAGGGTTCTCACCTACAGGCTGCTGCTACGGAAGGCCATTATCTCAAATTCAGTATGGTAAAGATACACAGGAAGGTAAAATCATTTGCTTTCTCTTGTTAAGCAGGCCAAAACACAAAATTGTTCTATCACCAATGCAAGACCCAGGCTGAGGTTGCAAGACCTTCACCTATTGTGTCTTAACTTACCAGTGTGGGTAGTAAACAAAAAGCAATTCACCAAAGAGTTACAGGGTCATTGAAAGATCTTGACTACATTTGTCATTTGCTTCCTCCTCAATTTGTTTGCTATTTGTTTGTGCATCATGGCAGTTCCAGCCCATCATACAAAAAAGCTTTTTGCACAGGATCCATGCCAAGTCTAGCATACCCAGATACCCACAAACTGAAAAATACAAGACAAATAAGTTTTTATGCAAATTTATTAATTAGCTTTAACAATAGTAATACATAAATCAATACTATGTCCAGCATAAGGTTGTATAATAAAATATTCTGGTAAGACTGATTTCTAGTGCGTACATTTTTAAGGGCAGTTTTCATCCAGTTTGGACTTTTTTTTTAAAAAAATAAATAAATACAAGGCCAAAAATGCTTACTTAATGAAAGCCCTGCTAAGTAAGACTTCAGGCTCCATACTGCTTCAAAGCACTACTGAGTACAGGTGTCTGCACACATCTTGGACTCGCACACAAATGGGCTGTGCTCAAGCAGCATACATTTTTTGACATCCAACGCAGACCAATACACACAAATTTTGCAATTTAGACCTCCTTATTCCTCTTCAAACTAGCATTCACTTTTCTATTTTAGGATTGTCTTGCCTTCCAGCTGTGATGTGCACATATAAATCCTAACCACATCATGTTTACAAAATACAAAGCGCCAGTCCTCTCCTAATAGTACTGCACTATCTAGTGGAACTATTTATGAAACAAATTGCTACTCAAATTAAACAAGACTAAATTGTTCTTGGAGAAAGAAAAAAAAAAAAGCCTTTGGGAGCAATCAGGAACATGGCATGCTCCCAGTTCTATTTGTCATGGTTTTGGAGTTCTTCAGACTTCAGGAATATATCCTCTCTGGGATGTCTGGTGCTTAGTGCTACAGCATTAATTTTTAGGTACCCTGGGTTCTGTGCACTGTAGACAGCACAAAAAAAAAAGCTGCATTTCCAGCTTTGTTTCCCTGATGGCCAGTGAGTACAAGATATACAGTTGAAAAACATCTGAATGCCAAGTGCAGTATAGAGGCATTCACGGACACTTGGACTACCTTTATTTATATTTAACAATAATAAAATCTGGTCCCAATTTAAATTAGATACACATGAGAAAATATATCTGGCAAATCAGAGCTATTTTATTTACTAGTGTACTTATACCCCATAAGGCTATCCTTTGGACATATTTACTCTACAAATCTAGATAAGCTTGTTTAATTTGTCTTCTGACAAATTCTGCTGATGGCAAATTTCCCTTTTCTTTAAGTTACACTCAGGATTGAGTCACAAATTTTAAACCTACTCTAAACTACATATTTTACTTTATTGTATCAAAACAAAACCCAAATGCTTGGTCAAAGTACAAACACTTATAAATCTAGTGAAAATATCCCTGAGAAGCTTTCAGCAACATAGAGTAATTATCAGGTTTGGTCCATTAGAGGAGAAAAATAGTTACATCCAGTCATTGAAAACTGTGGGCTACAAGTCCATTGGTTGTACACGGGATTCCCACTCATTCCATTTCATGCCTCTTACAAAACATTGTATCTGAGACAAAAGCCACTAGAGGTTCTTTATATTCTTTGAAAGATCATGTAATTGTTACAAAATTTGTGATGACTGGCCTAGACCCAGCCCTGGTGTAATGCCTTTAATTTTAATGGAGTTCACACACATTCCAGGGTTGAAGTCTGGCAACATTTACGACTGTGTAGGACAGTACCTAAAACAAAAAAACACCCTTGAAAGTTACAGAGGATACTTTTCACAAGTTGCTGACATTATTTTTTCACAAACTACTCATTTTGCAGACAAACATTTTACCAGTATTTAAATTTAGAGGTCAGACTACCAAGCCATAGGAAAACTCAGAACATCACCAGGTTCAACTCTACTGAGAAAGCAAAGTGCGTAGTTTCCACAAAAGTGCACACAGGGTTAGTGACTGTGGAAGTATTGAGTTAGTACACATGCAGGGGGAAAAAAAAACAAACCAAAACAAAACCAAAAAAAAAGGCAAGAACTTACTGAACAGAGGGACATATCATTTTCATTGCTCTGAAGTTGCTTTAGAGGGCCTCTCAGTCCATCATCTCATTGGTTTAGCATTATTTTAGAACAAAGTCAAAATTCACATACATATCAAATAAATGCAAGTAATCCACTTTCTGCATGAAATATTAACTATTCTCAAATGTAATTGTTTTCAGAAACCCTAATAAAGACTGATATACTGGAAAATTAACTAAAGCTGCTTGCACTCTGAGGCAAAAACTAAGTTAGCACTAGAATTTCTTTCTGTACCAGTACTCCTGACCTTAGCACTTTCTGCTACATCAAACCTGAGCAAACCTGCCCTTTGCAATTAAAAAGCCGTGCTTTGTAATATTACATCAATAGCTTCTGCTAAATGAGGCTGTTTTACTCTATGAAGTGCAACAAAAAGTGTAATACAATATCTTGTACCTAACAGTTGTCTAATTTGTAAGGAAACATGCAAAAAATGTGCAAAGGTGTTTCCATAAAGTTAAACATAAACATAAAATATTATAAAGGTTTTGGGAAAAAAAATCAAATCCACTAGAAGAATCTGAGAAGGATGACAGAATGTTGTGAGTTAGAAGGGACCCACAAAGACCATCAAAGTCCCATGTTTAGAGAGGATGTTTATACCAATTTAAGAAGATAGGTGAGCAGAACTGTTCATGGTGAAGGAGTATTGGAGAAAAACTCCAAACAACCAAATACTGTATAAAAAGTTATTCTGAAGTAACTAAAAAAAAAAAAAAAGGACAAAACCTCATTTTACTCAATAAACACAAGAATTCTTCAGAATTCATGGTAAATTGAGAATATATAACCACTTAACAGTATCACTGTGGGGATCAGCAGTGGAACTTGAACAGTATTTTTGTGATCAAACACCAGTCATGAGACTGGTGAGGAACCTTTGATACTGCAGCTGTCAAGATCCAACCAGGCTGTACTCTGCCAAACGTGAAACATTTACAGGATCACTGTAAAATGAATTTTCTCTCTTGGGACAGCTTCCCCAAACAGCTAAGTTATGCATTCAACTCTAGAGAAACACCTCAGGGTCATAAAAAGAACTACATGTGCTTAACCATGATATTTGTGAAGCAAAGTTAGTAAGAGAAGTGGATTCTTTCAGACAGTAGATGTATTACCAGGTGGTGAACTGTCAGGGGCTGCTTTGGGATCAGGAGTGTGACAAACAAAAAGTTGTTTTCCCAAGCTTTTTTGGGCAAATCTGAAGTACATTATGTGGCCCATTGCAACAAAAGACACAGAAATAAGCACCAATAAGCCAAAAGCTTCAGGGTTTGGGGCCAAGATGACCATGATGAAGTGCAGCAAGTCAAGAAGATAATTCATGGAGTTTTGGACACCATTTATGATGCCTCTTTCAGACTCTATGACGTTTTCTTGGAGTAACTGTGTGACAGTCAAATCAAAGGACCAAAGGCCTAGGGAGAGAAAAAACAGTTATCCATACAGTTTGGCTTCTTAAGGCAAACTCATCACTGGCACAATTCAATTCATCCTCCCAAGCACTCACTTCTGCCAAAAATGCACAGGATAAGGTATCCTCTTGTTGACTAAAACTGATTTCACACTCACAGTCAAGAGCTACTTTCCTTTTACCAAAATTTCCTGAAATAATACATACAACTTGACACATTAAGTTGCCTGTCACATTCTGTTTCACCATGACTATCGAGCCAATGTTTTACTCATCCTTTCCTGGTTTAAATAGCTGGCTTACAGCTATTTACAGTGCATTCATGCTAACTGCAACCACTAAAGTTCTGCCTAAGATGTTTTGCAAAAAAAAAAACAAACATCTTTTAAACTATGCAGAATACACAATAATTTCAAATAGTTGACACTGGTTTAGTCTGTTCATGATTCAGCTTTTGAAGCTTATCTTGCAAACAAACTTAATACATGAATTAAGTATTTTATTCCTCCAGAATTCAGCAAAAATTGCAGAAATTGAGTATAAAGAATCTACAGATGGCCATCACTGTTCATTACATTTATATATTTCAGTGCCTATTCTGTTGACAGATACTAATACTATCTTAACCAGCAATTCCTCAAAAAATTAAGCTGTCATCCAAATCACAGCTTCCCTTCTAAACTCCAGGATGAGTAGACAATTTTAATAAGTGGATTAATTTAGTATACTGTGAAGTTTGACGGTTTCCATAGCAGATGTGTTTAGTTCTGTTTCCTAGTAACAAGTGGTTTCATTTGGTTGTGAACAAAAATCACTTAGACGTGAGCTTTCCAAAAAAACACATTACAATCATCTTCAAATGTGTTAACTTTTCTCCTATTAGTGACATACAATATACATGGAATTAGTACTGCAGTCTTCACCCTCCTGATACTATTGCAGGATCATTTCATTCTTATGTGAAGTATAATCAAGTAGCCCTAGAAACAAGACACAACACTTAAATTATAGCCTCTAATTCTAAAATCAATTGTATTTCGTTGACAGGCACTGTAATTTTTAGAATTAAAAGCAGATAATAAACCAGATTGTAATAGAGACATAATACTTACCAACTCTAGCAGCAATGACTCCTGCAAACAGGAGACTAACAGAGATTAAAGGCACAGGCTCAGGACTCATCTCTGGGTCACTGTTAGCAGGAGCAATGGACCCGTTTAACAAGCTGGGCATTCCAGTTGCAGAAATCATTTCAGGTTCTGGAGATGCTATAGTAGGCAACGGTTCATTTTCAAACAGCCTGGCACTGATGTCAGCAAATGGGGAAACAGTCAAATCCATTGGACTTCCAGGCATAAACACAGAGACAGCACATAAGATCAGACAGGCCAACTGAGCAACTCCAGAAATAAGGCCCGTGCGAATGAGGCCGCATTTGCGCCGAAGCCAAGTGAAAGCCACTGTTCCCATGATTCCAGTGACTGCTGAGGCACCCATGAGGAGGCTTAGCACAGAGCCACTCAGCCCCTGAGTGTATGCATAGCCTGTAGTGATACAGTCGAATCCCAGAACAGTCATGTAGAGAAACGCCAGGCCCATGCCTGCGAGGAACACTGGCTGGTTGTAGTACGCGACCCATCCGTCCCGGAACGTTACGAAAGGCTCGGCAATCCGGGCGGCGCAGCCGACTTCCTTCTCCTGCTGGGGCTCAAAGCCACTTACATCTTTCTCAATGATTAACTGCACTCCTTCAGCAGGCTTCACGTCACCCTCTGTGAACAGAAATGGAGCTGTCAGATAAGCTCCTGCCTGCAAAGTGCAGTGTAAAGCAACAGGCAATTGTTTGTGCCAAGCTCGCTACTGCAGAAGTGCATCAGTCAAACTCCACTATCAAACTTTCTCTTAAGTACCTAAATTAAATCATTTAAAGTGTTCTTAAATCCTACCTGGGAAGTAAGATCAAGTAAAGTTTATTCCTATCAATTTATTTAATTAAACAGTGATAGGAGAAAGCATTGCCTGCTTCTAGTCTTGTGACTGAATGCTCCAGCTCCATAGAGAATTATTTGCTTAATGAATGCCAGTGTCAGTTGGCATTTTAACATAGCTTTGTGTGCTTAAAAGCACTGACTGAAAAAAGAAGGGACTACTTCAACATCTGTCAATATCTCATGTCATGGCAGAAGAACCAAGGCTGAAGCCTGTCCAGAGCCAAAAGCTTTCAAAGCTTGACTTAAAAAAAAAAACAAAAACACTCCAAAACCTCGGACTATGTATTTCTACAATTACATTGTCACTGTAATGAAAGAAAAAGTCACTTCCACTGGTCACAAACAAAAATCCAAAAACTCAAGCAGTATAAATAAGGACAGAAATTCTACAAGTGTCTGGATGCTTGAGCAGTAAAACCAGTGTTTTTACACTGTTAAGTTCAGAACTAACTCCACATACAGCAAGTGAGACACATGAAGTACTTCAGCAACTTTTAAAAATGCAAGACTTCTAATGAAATCAGAGTACTGCAACAGCAAAGATGAAGAAGTGTTTCCTACATATTGACATTTGCTAAATGCTTCATTCTGCAGAAGTATTTAAGAGCCAGTTCCAAAGCTATGGAGCCTTCTACACCCCCTTATTCACTAATACTTGACTGCCATCAGCCTGGTCCAACTTCTTACTGGACCAGCCATTACCACCATGGATCTGATCTACTGAAGACAAATCTCTTCAGTACTTTTAATAGCAGCTTTCTAACTCACAAGATATTAAGACAAGATTGTTAGCTAGCATTTAAACAAAATCCAGTAATTCTTCATATTTCAGAAAAAAAAAACCCAAACAACAACAAAAATCCAAACAAAAACCCACAATCTGCTGTAGCTGAGAGCCCATAACATGAGCTTTCGGTAGTATTCATATACTGCTACCTTAAAAATGGGGAAACACTTCAGTATTTCAGCATCTGACACTTCCAATACTTCACAATAAAAAGTCTGTTTCTGAAACAATTTTAATTTTTCTGGTATTGAATCTACCTAAAGTAATATTAATATCAATTTCAAGGTTACTTATAGTATAGTAATAGCCATAGTCATCTACACTGCAAATCCTACTTGTACTGCTTGGCCAAGGAAGCAGAGCTGAAGGCCAAAAGAGTTTATTTTTTTTTCTCCACCATTTCCTGGAGCATGTAAAAATCATTAAATCACACCAGGACAGAAATATGACCATCTATTCTACAACCTCCTGAAAACCCCTTAGTACTATATGTAAGCAGAGGTGAGTTAGCAAGGTCTTAGAGAGGCTGTAGACACTGCAGAGTCAAGGGCCTGGTCCAGTTTATCAGCTACAGATCCATATAGATGGATAGGAGTATTCCTTATGATCAGCCCAGTTACAGGGCAGACTTATTCTAAGGGGTTAATGAAGAGAATTCATTTGTTGCCTGCATTTTATGGATTTCCTCAAAAAGCAGCACAAAGTGTTGTTCCTTAGATTACAGTCTGTGGTATCTGTACCCCAAACCTGAAATGTCCAAAATACGAGTAGAAAGCTGTATAGCCTCAAAGCAGTGCCTGTGGGAGACGAAAGTCAACACTTGACTTGACTGATGCAATGAATATACTGTGAACTTGAATAGTTACTTCTGTGTTTTCAATACCTTTCTTTACATTCAGCTGTTTCAGCTCCGATGCTTCAACTTTTGCGGATTTGCGAGCCAGAGTAGGGGTTTTCTGATAAACCTTCCAGAGCAGCAGATATTCCACACACATGGACATCAGGTTCCAGCCAGAAATGAATCCACAGCCAATCATCGGGGAGCCAAACGTCATTATCTGACCAACAGCCATTGGGGCCAAGATATTGGTCAGCTGATCAATTCTTCTTATTGTGGCATTCATATCTGTCAGAAATTATTTGATGATATGACATGATCAGTGAAGTATTCACTTACAGTGAAATATTCACTAACATAATAGTGAATTGCACATTGTGTAAAGGCAAAACTACAAGTCTTGCTCCAACTCTTAAGCGGTTCCAGCAGGAGTAACCAGAGGCACCTTCAGACTGTTTCAATGTTTAAATACACTGCAATCAACCAAGGTGTTTGTAAACTTAATCCTTATTCCTGGCAGTTTTGCCTGCATGAGGTTTTCCAGGTTCAGCATGCTGGGTTTACAGTGGCAGCACTGTCCTGTTCATCATGAGATCAGATGAAACTGCTCATGAGGAGGTCAGATGCTTGTTTTTTTCCCTTTATCATGAGTAGTAATCATTCAGAGAACTATAGCAAAATCAGAGGGACATTGAAGTTATTCCAGGAGCACCTAGCAGGCATTGGCAGCAGTAAAATATAGATGATGTAATTTGGGATTTGTTAGAATGGATTCTTCTCTATTTCCATATTCTCATATGGAATGTTTAAAATATCTATCAATAGAATCAATACTCCCAAGCACTTGATTTAGGTATACAAGCAAACATTCCTTAGTCTCAAGGACTCCATTCCTTTTCTTTTCCCTGCAAACATACTGGTATTACTTGTGAGGTAAATTTGAACCTAATATTCCCTTCTGTATGTTGAGCTTTTCAAAGATTATTTTAACATTCAAACCTAGCATGCACAACTCCAGGAATCTCATATGGTGGAATTGTTTCTTGTAAAGACAGATTACTATCTCCCAGCACTGGAACACATTGCTTAGCCTCCTCCATTTACTTCTAATAACTGGTGGCCACAGTGCCACCATGATAGCAGCAGAACTTTGAAATGGCTTTACATTTCCTTGTTAAGTCATGTTGGTTGATGGCAGCTGTAGGTGTCCTTAGATCTTACTGAGCGAAGTCCTCACTCCTTTCTGGTCCTTTGATGTTTACATCAAAACAAGCAGCCCATTCTCAGCACAAATGCATCTTTCATTTGCTGCAAGGGAATGCCTCACCCTCCTCAATCTTATCTACTTTACTGTCATTAAACCGTCTGGGTTACTGTAAGTTTCCAATTAATAGTGCCATTCTCTCACTCCTAAAAGTTGCTGGACAGTGGTTTCACACATTAACTCCCTTTTAGAATTCTACTATAAAATTAGAGCTTTTGAAGAGTGAGTGAAATTCTACATCAGTATGAAGCTGCTTTACTGATTCTGTGCAGAATTACTTTTTGCCATTGAAAGAAACATTCAGGTTATATTTGAAATTCGAAGTCAATTCAAAGTTAACCTAGTTGACCCTCAGTGAAATAGTTAAGTTAGATACTTGCATAATATTTGGCTTTAAAAATTCCAAGAACTAACCTTTGTTTTTTGAATTATTTGAGGAAGGCTAATAGCTGCACTCAGAAAAGATACCAAGAGTGAACAGGAAAACTAATCCAGGGCAACAAAGGCGAAGTTAAGGTAATTTTTTATCTCCCTATTCCGCTAACTTGTGTAATTCAGACTTCTCCCTGAGGAAAGGTAACAGAGCAGAGATGGACAACAGCATCTGCTGCAAAGTCAGTGTCAGCATTTAACTTTTTAAGTTAAGGAATTTCAACAGTCTTCAAGTTAAATCATGGGTAAACAGAAAACACGCCTGTTCAGCCTAGAAGGATGTTTTAGATAAATCTGTTGAACTAAGGTGCTTAATTCAGTGGTTCTTTTCATTCTTCAGTCAAGTCACATGAGAACTTACAGTAACCTCTTGCCTGATTTCTCAGTACAAAATGTAAGCGGTCACACAACTGTGCCTGAGCTCATGAAGCAGTAAAGAGGCAGGACTGACTCCTGGGCAGCAGTTCTCTGCAGGTGTGGTCTGTACTTTATCTCATGTGTGCTATGTGGGACAGGGATGAGGGAGATGATTTGCTGAATAAGATCTGACACAAGAACAAAGTTTTAATAGTTCCTATTAACCTAAGACTTTTACAGATAGCCGCTATGAATGAAGGAAGTTCACCTGTATTGCTGCTCCACAGAAGGCATGAGCTAGAAAGGCACTGCAAGGTCAAAATAAAAGACTAGGGAGGATAATTTATAGACTGGGAAATAAAAGTATGACACTTTTAATGCATCTAAGAATTAGCTTTTCCTGGATGAGAAGGCTAAATAATATTCCTTCACTGGAGATAAACATCAAGTAAAAATCTGGAATACAGGATTCAAATTTCTAAAAGCACTCTGAACTTTATGGGCAATTTAGGCAGCTTTATACAAAATTAAGAGTCCAGACACTGAAATGCTGTCTAAGCCTGAAGGCCTCTAAACTGTGTCAGATTTAAACTTTAGTTCCAGAGTAAGCGAGCTACAGAGGTCTTGGTAATGTTAAACTATTCTGTGCCTGGTTTGCAGTTCAGTATCAGTTCCTCTCTCTGAGAAGGCTTAAGTCTGCTGATGGGGTTGATTCAGAGCCCATATAGCCAGACCAAATTCATCCTAAAAAAGAAAAAATGCTGCTTCCCACAGTGTTACAATCAGAGGAGCAGCACAGCCAAAGATCTGTTGTACACCCTTTGGTGCAATTTGCAGAGTGCATCCTTGGTGAGACTTCCAATCTCTCACATCCAAGAAGTGTCATGACTACCAAGCTGCAACAGAACATGAACGGGAATGAATTCTCTCTCCTAGTAGTATCAATGTCACTGTGCAAGTGCAGGGCACAGGGGCAGAAGCAAACAAAAATATTTTCTAGGCAAAAGATTATTTAGTCTGTTGTCTGTGCTTAAAAGCACCAGATGTCAAAGGAAAGCAGAGCTTCCAATTCTAACTGAAGGATAGTGTTCATAGCCCTGAGTTAGACACCAATTGCTAGAGAAATGCAAACTTTCAAATGTGCCTGCATGCACAGTATTACCCACTGGCAATTTCCTAACACACCTACTTAACTGTTCTGGACTTGATTCTCATGCATCTCTTTCTTTGATCCCTATGAGAGGAGCCCAGTTACGCAAGAGTTCTCTGTTTCATTCCAGGGACCTAAAAATAAAGTATTGCAACACTTGGCTTGTTCAGCAAGACTAGTTTTCCAAACAGAGCTGCAGCAGGACTAAGAGGAGGGCAAAACAAGTTTGGGGATGCCTAATGGAATAGTAATCAAAACAGTAATTTGTGATCTCACTAGCTATAGTCCAGAGTGAGGAAGAGAAAAATAAAGGCTGCCCTTTTTTTACCGGATGTTTTCTCATAATACCTGGAATTCAAAGATGCACTGAGCTCTGTAAAACTATAGTCTTTAAACAAAAATAAAATCAAGCTTGGAAAGTAAGACATGCAAGGTATTACAAAGGCACAATATTTCACCTGCCAGTTTGCTTCTGTCTTCCCCTGCAACCACAACAATCCAGTCCCTCTGAATTGTGATCGCTGTGGCAGTGCTGGCCAAATTGGCAATATTTGCTATTGTGATAACCAGGATATAGCACAATGTCTAGAGAGATGAGGGGAAAGAGTTACAATGTGAGAAAACTGATGGAGATCTCCACTTTCTACACAAACAGAAAAGATTTTTATATTTGATTTCATACATTTTAGCATTATTCTTCACACAAAACAAGATTAAGTCTACAACTCCTGGCAGAAAACAATCATCATCTCTGTTTACCTAACAAGTGAAGTTTCATTTGCCAGTTTTAACTCCCAGAAATGTATACACAGATTAGAGAAAAAGATAGAAATTCACCCATCTCCCACGCTCCCCAAAGTTTCTTTGCAAATTAATTTCTTATTAACAAGCTGAAGCACTCACAAGAAGCCATCCATGGTATAATGTCAAGAGCTGTGTCTTAAACAAGAAGATAATCATCAGGATAACACCACACAGGATGACAGATGAATTCTGCACAACCAAGGATGTCCGGGCCACTGTTTTAAACCAAAGAGAGCAACAGTTATGAACATAAAAATGATCTAACTATAACCTTAAGGTGGACATGATTAAGGAACATGCAGATTTATTAGATAACTTTATTTTCCTAGTCTCCCCCAAAATATAAGTGGCAAAAGTATACTTCATAGCAGATTCTGAATCTTCCATTGTCTTAGAGAAACAAACTAATGTCTACTGTAACTTTGTAGCTCCTGATTTACAGTCAAAGTCTCTCAACCTAAGGCCCTGTTTAAATGCAGACAGTATATTTCAAGTAGTAAAAACCTAGCTCAAGCCTCTAAAATTCATCTTCAACCTACCATGGAAGGGATACTATTTTGAAAGTATTTGTAAAGTAAAAATTCACTTGAAGTTGATCCCTTTTTATTTATAAAACAGATTAGAGCATATATAGTTACAATATATAAAATGCAAGTGCAGTGTGTTTACACTTAAATGAAAGATGTATTTATCCTGATAGAAGACAACAAATAATACAGGTTATATTATAATAATAATAATACGTTAGTGTTATAACGTGAAAAGAATTTGGCCTGTAGTCTCTAAAGGTACATATTTTTTTACATTTTGTGTTTCCATGCATCTGTACACATCGTATGGGTTTAGCCTGAGTAACAGACATATCATGACTTAAAACTGTTTTCCTCCTGTCTTTGAGAGTATCTTGTATGACCATCACCACTCTGTCCTTCTTAAAACAGATGAGCAAGCCCCATTCTCATATTTGACTCGAGGAATTCACTCTGTCAGCTTCACCTTTTTAACATGAATTTGATACATCCTTAAGTAAATAACCTGCTCTAGGCATCTAACCTTTGAGCCTGGAGTTCTTGTCCACCCAGTCTCCAATAAGGGCTCCCAGGAGAAGAACCGATCCCGCCACAACCAGGCCATAGACCGCAGTCAGGAGTAAGCTGTTCCCATAAAGCTCAACCAGGAATACAGACACAGCAAAATGCCACATACGATCTCCCTTTAAGGGTAAGAGAACAGACACAACATTACTGGTTGCACTTCAGAAGCACACGGGTTCGCTGTTTTACTAAAGCCCTGACAAAAGGCTGTACTGAAATAAAGGTTTGTTACACATACAGAGGGGTGGTATGGGGTTTTTTGGTGGTTGTTGGTTTCTTAGGAGGTTTTTTGATTGTTACACGCTGTCACCATTGATTTTATCCCAGTATCACTAAGATCATCTATCCTAATCAAGTGGATCATTACAGCTTGCAATACCATGAATCAAAAAATCCCAGATATTTTCTATTATTACGTTACTGGACAAAGTCTGTCACCAGCCATATCCAACAAGCTCAAAAAGCTTACACAAATCCTCTGGCACAGATCAAATATTAACAACACATTTACCAATCACTATTTAAATAACTTTTCAAGACAGCCATTTGCTCTTAGATGATCAAAGCTTAAGTGCTGCTTTGTAACACAAGAGCGAGTCAAGTGAAAATAAGTCATCATACAATTCAGGACAGATATGGGTAAATGTTAACTGAAGCTTCTGAAGTCAGTGGACTTCAGCTGTTCTTAGTGTTAAGCACTCAGATGAGGTAGAACAACAGAGCTCATTTAACCTGTTGTAAACTCACTGCTAGTTCAGCCTACTGCTAATTTAACCTAGTGCTTAGAATAAAACACATTCATGTTCTGTACTTGCTACAGGTACAAACAGGAAGTCCAAATTGTTAAACACATCCAAGTGAAGTAATTTTCATACTATTCAAAACATTTTTAGGTTTGCTAATAAACACATGGAGGTTTTTGTTGTCACATCTCACTTTACTTTAAAACACATTGCAGCAATACATGACAGAAAATGATTTATGTAATCAGTAACAAAGCAGATGAATAGAAATCATTCATACCATTCCAGGGCAAACAGGTTGTTTAATAAGGGTCTCTAACATTAGTCTCTTACAAAACCAAACATGAAATTGTTTTCTTCTGCTGCGTTATCTTAAATACACAACTGCTGTGTGATACAGCAAAGAGTACAAATTTCTAAGGACCTCAAATATTCCAAAAGGGCTGGGGGAGGTGTAACATAAAAGTACTTTTAAAAACCAAAGCCTGCCTAATCTAAGTTACCGTGTAACACAGCAATCAAGGGATACAGAAAAAGCACACTATTTGGAGGGTCAAAATAATTGCAAAGTTTGATTAGTCTTCAGTAAGAGCACAGACACATAAAGCATTTGCCTTTTTATGATATTTGAGTTCACTGAAGGAGATTTCTGTAAACACTGTAACACGTAAACTTAAATACTTCTTTCCTTAGCCACATGCTGAAAAAATGATAATCCAGCCATGGAAAGAAAAAATTCATCTGTTCAAATAAAAACTGTGGGCTATTTTGTATGCTTTTCTAACTAAATTCAATGACAAATGCCACCATAAGCAAGACCATCTTATATGTCTCCTCTCATGTATTATAAATCATTTTTCACTCAAGAGACATTTAAAGTCTTCTGTAAATATGTTCCACTTACATTCCATGGTTAGTTAGTAGAAATATATAGAAAATAGCCCAGCAATGAATCCAGAAGCATATAATTTCCCAAGTCCAACTTCCTCTTTAACTTCGTATGACCTGAGGTGGTACTTTAAACAACTTAACTTAAAATACATCCAAGTGAATTAACACAGATAACTGTTTATTAGGCTATAAAAATGAGCCAAAAAGTTATTTTATATTAAGTTTGGGGTCTTTCTTTATGCAGAGATGTTTCAGTTACTGCATTCTGACAAGATGGAAAAGGCATTTTAAAAAAAAACCTAAGCATGCAAAAGTCAGTGCCAGCCACTACTGTTAGGGTAAAAAACTGAATCTCACTTCAAACTCAAGGGAAGGTTCCTTTGATTCCAGAGATATCATGATTTTGCTGTACACTTCATTTAAGAGCCTGTGAACACTGTTCAACTTTATTCAACATATTCACCCAGAGTATTTTCATCAGACCAACCCATGGAGATAATTTTTGGGGAAACCACAGCTTTTACAAACTGAAAGTATGGTTTTCTTTCAAAAATTAAAAACCATAAAGAATAGGCAAAGATAAAGGAGAAGAACAATATTAGTGAATTGCAGAGCTTTTTAGCAGGTATGTCATTTCAAGCTAAGATCTAGTGAAATCTGAACAGCAAATATTCTCTTCAGAAACAGGCAGATCCTTGATTACATATACTTAGTCCCACCTTAAAATGTCTCAAAATGTGGCTATTTCCAAACTTTTAAACAGCTACAGCTGTTTAGCATCACTATGCTTTTCAAGACAGCGCCTCCCCTTCTGTAATTATAATTACCCTTATAATCACCTTAACCTGAATGTATACAATCCCACGTCAGAACTGAAGCCAAAAGTTGAGGAATAGCCAGGCTACCACCTACTGACAGCCTCCCGAGGGGCACAGATAAGGCTGGGAAGTTGCAATCAGCTGAACTCCTGGGAAACATTAGGCCTGACAACAACAAGGTGAACCCAGCTCTGTGCTGCTCTTTCCTCATTGCTGAGGGACAGACAGCAACAGCGTAAGGTCTGAGACTCCAGTTCAGCATTGTTGTCCAGCCTATTAAGATCCTTGAGGCCAGGCATACATTCAAATACTTCTCTGAGCAACACAGTCTAGACTTTGTTCAAGTCTGTACACTTCCGGAAATGTGACATGTTTAATCATTTACAGCTTCTCTTGGCATTTGGGAATGGCATAGTAACACAGAAACCTAATTAGCTCTCTCAATTACAGCAAATCCCCATTTCTCTCAGGTTTTGTAATGTGGACAGAGCCATTCTAAGAACAAAGACGATCTATTACTTGGAATTCTGAAGATTCAGGTATTTGTTTACTGTTCCTGGTAGCAAAAACCTTCACACTACAGGAACACCAAAGCTTAGGAGATACAAAAGGTGAAGTCCTGTACCCAGTTCTGTCAAAATAAGCTGTTGTAGAGTAACTTCTATTTTTTGAGTAGACGGTTGGGGGTTTTTTGAGTCAAGATTTTCAGCACACAACCCACCAGGACATGACCAGGAGTATCCCATTAATATGGTTAAACAGACATCTCATAGTCTACCATTTGTTCCTGTGTGTAAGATTGTTTTCTAGCTCTGCTTTGTCACCTTTACTCATGGTCTCAGAGCAATCCCGCCGCAGAGCAGTGAAGCAGTGGTCAGACAGGAGTAAGCAGCGTTGGCCAAATTGCCAGTGAGGCACTTTGTGGGCATGACTGACAAAAACTGTTGCAGGCGACAGCCCTGACATCTAAAAAGCAGCAAGCCAAACAGCTCCTTCAATGTTAACAACTGCCAAAATATTATAGTTGTTTAAATAAACATTTGATACCACTCGAAGACTTCTTTCACTAAGAGAAACATCTTTATGTCCTTTCAGTGAAAGCAAGAACCTCCAGAGCTACACATGCAGTGCTGTAACTATAGACCAGTCATTTGTTCAATACATATATCAAACCAGCCCAAATGCAGGACCAAAACACAAAACAAGGAAAATGCAGGGAAACCTTCCATCTATTTTTGAACCAAGCCATTGTACGGAGACTTCAGATTGTTGTAATACACACATATTTTTATTCTGTAGAACAGAACCAGACTATTTTTCGTGCATATTTTAAGGTAGCTTTTTTTTTTAGTATTCTTCAAGTGAGTAAAAGCTGGTATAGTAAGTTATATTAGCACAAAAGGAAAGCATTTCAGGAGGCAAACAATTTTACAGAGGACAACTCCTGATGCTTTCAACAAGTTAGCTACTGACTGGCATTACTGAGTCCATTGGAACTGCTGAGCAATTCCCATTAGTAAGTACATGAATCCTTTACATAGGTGCTTCTCATTCTGCTCCTCTATAAGGAGTCTCACTGGTTCTGTAGTTATTTAAAAACATCAAAAGACACAGATCCAGTCCCTATAAAAATTGAGTACTGCACTACTCTGCATTAAAACAAAACCTACTGCAACATATCCTGTAAAGATTATGAAGACTTTTAACAGCAAGGTGTTGTAACAAGAGCTCTACGGTGGTGTGCTGATTTGTGAAGATTTTTGGACAGCACAAATAAAGCTCAGGTAAATCATAGCCAGATTAATAAAATCCTTATTCTACCAGGCCAGTATTTTACTTACCCAAGTGGACAGTGCATGTCCAAGATAAAGAAGAAACTTTGCAGACGTAAAATAGGCAATCACAGATCCTAAATGAGAAACAAGAAACAGATGCTAAAGCAGATGCGGGCACTTCCACCGCATTTTGGTAGCGCGGGCACAGCTCGCTGCCGTGGACACCGTTCTGAGAGCGGAGGCGCCACCGGGGCACGGCGCGATCTGGTGCCCCCCACCCGCGGGCAGCCCCGCCCGGCCACCCGCGCCCGCTCCGCGCCCGGNTCCGGCCGAGCGGGAGCGGCTCCCCGTGCGTCCCCGGGTGGGCAGCGCTTGGTGCTGTAGCCTCGGCTCCCGGGCACTGCCGGTGGCACCGCAGCAACCACGAGCCCAGCTTTCCATGCCGTGGGCCCCTTGCTCCTGCCTCTGGCTCGCTCTGCTGTTGCCCTTTTGTTTTCTGGCATTTTAAAAAAACGTGACGTCCTTAAATAGACAGATTCAAGAACCTGGAGTTGTAAGAGAAGCGCCGAGTACCACAAGCCTGTGATTAAAACGCTGTCAAGGACTGTGTTCTCAATTTCTGAGCTTCCAAGAAAAAAAAAAACCTAAACAGGGTACCAAAATTTAAGCTATATAACTGCAATAGCATTTCTATTCTAAAGAAAATGGTGCAGAATTGACTCAGTTGCTGCTGGCTCAGGCTGTCTGCTTCAGATGAAGCATCCCAGTTCCTACCAAAAATACTTTTTTTTGCACACTATGTGACCCACTTTTGGTATTGACCACAACAAAACCTGCATGTTTATAGAACTTTAAAACTGTCAGAATGTACAATAAGCCAGATCTTTTTCAGGTTACTATGAAAATATTTAAGAATTGTCTGTCCTTGTGCAGTTGAAAACATAATGATCGTTCTTGGCTGCCAAAGCTGAGATGATTTTTTCATTGTGTAATACTGTGAAGTTCCCTCCTCTGTGTGTAAAACTGCTTTTGGTTTGGGTTGAGGGTTTTTTGTTTGATTTTTTTTTTTTTTTGGTTGGTTGGGTTTTTTTCCCCCAAGTATATAGGCCACCCCAGAAGCAAATGCCTGACATAACAGACCAATAACCTGTCCTGGTGCTGCCACTCCTGTGATCTTTTTCAAAGTATTCTTACATTAATTAGATGACTTTCTATGCATGAATCATGGATTATCCTTTGCATAATGGGAACTACACCTTGGGAAAAAAATAATTCAGAAATAAAATTTCATATAAACATAGCAAGCCTAAAATTGCTATTTTAATGGAATTGATTATCCTGGATGAGTTAAGTGTTTCTTCTTAAAGTATGTTCCTTAAAAGTTTGCAGAAAATCTTTTCTCAGATTGGCATCAAAAGCAGAATAAATTTTCTTGATGGTTTGTCTTACAAAGCCTTACTGCTTTAACTATGTTCCTCTTTACTAACAGCAAAAATGATAATTACTTTTCCTAAATCTTAACAATTTTCATATTATTAGCCCATGTTAAATAAAAACCCTACAGTGTTTTTAAGTGTTTACAGTGTTTTACAGATATTTAAGCTATGACAAACTGATATTTAGTGGTTTTATGTCTCTTAACTGTCAGTTCTTGCACTTCTACTGCCAAGGGCAGTGTATCCCACGGGTCGGCACTCAAACAACTCAGGTCTAACCCCTGGCTGTTATTTGTATCTCAACAGTCTGGAGGAGCTCTGGTGACAGATGCCTGCTGTGCTCCATTGCAGACCATCACACTGGATTGGCATCTTTCCCAGCCCTGGCCCTGGTGGCCCTTGTGGCCACTGTTATGGTTTGGTCACTGGTCTGTCAGATACATAAAGCATACGTATATATATATATATATATGTGATACAGCAGCACTTTATCCAGTAACACCAGGAGCACTCACCAGCACAGTACTGCTGGTTAGACTTTTTTTGTTACTAGAGAACAATGTTGATGAATTAAAGTTTAAATAATCATTTCTGATTGAGTGTTCACTGAACTTTATACAAGTGCATTGGATTATATAGGTGAAATCATTGTCTCGGCTCTATTTTTCTACCGGTAATTTGGTGATATTTAAGCTATGACAAAAGGCAAAGAAAACACAGAAGACATCTTTTGAAATTTGAAAAGCAATGGTTGCTACTCCTCTCTGGGATTTCTCCCATGGAAGAAGGTGTGCTCTGTGCAGTAGGATACAGAGTGAGCCCAGTGTGTGGAACGCTGCTGTGTGGGGTGTCAGGGGAGGCTGTATCACGTGCACACAGTGAGGTCAGCCTGCCCATAGTGCACAGTGCAGATAAACCATGCAGTTTGTCCACTGCAGGGCACACCAGAGTCACTGCACACACTGACACAGGGTCCTTGCTGCCAGCAGCTACCAGCCACAGTTTCTTACATGCAAAGGTATATATGTTACATCCTTTTCTAGCAATTTCCCTGCTGAATGTCCAGAGGTCTTAGACATATAGCTAAAAGGCCATAGCTGATTTGTGAGGCATTTGTCTCCTTCCAAAAGCAGGGGAATTGGCAGGTAAGGGAAATTCATAGTTTTTCTCCAAAATTTGCCACCACTCTGCTGAGGATCTTTCCCAACATGCTTATTAAAGTCTGGGCTCAGGTTTTTTTCCCTTACAATACTGATGTTCAACATAATACAGCAGCTTGAGCACTTCGATTTTTACACCTAAGATGCTGCTAAAAAAAGCCTCAGATATTTTTATAAATAGTCCATTAAATCCCAGTTTTATTAGAGTCTTTGTGAAACCCTTGTAAATATATTTTTAAATATGCAGGTCTTTTTTTCAAGTTGAATGGCTCACCATAGACTTTTCACCACAACATGTACAGATTTCTGATGTATTTAGGGAGGTGTTTAATAGCTGGAAGTTGTACGAGAGGAGTTACCAGTTTTACTTGGTCCAGCCCCGACTCAGCAGTCTTACAGCAATAATTTATACAATGGCACAGCACACCAGTCACAGATTTGAGACCAGGCCTGACTAATGGTCAGTGGCAGAAGAGCCAAAAAAGTGGGATTTGAATTAACAAGACATATATTTTTATTATAGTCTTCCTAGCTAAAGTTTTTTTCAGTGGATAAATTCCATATGCTTTCTTAAAAATATATTACTAATGTCATCTCTCTAGTTATTGAGAGAAGAAATTGTCCTGAAATATAAATACTAAATTAGTTTTTAGATTTTTAAAGTTTCTGATTAAAATATAAAAATAATTTAATTCAAAAGACATTCTTCAAAATATTTCTAATAAGACAGCTGTCTAGAACAAAAAAAACTTGTATTTAATTTTTCTGGCAACAAGGGCAACAATTCAACTATAAGATGTAAACAACTGAAAATATTTTCATTATTGGTAAGTGCATAACTATGATGTCAGTAATAGTCAAAGATACACTTCCAGGAAAGACATAGCTTAAAAAATAAGAGAGGATATATTTTGGCTTTAACCAACTGCCCACATCAGTGGCAGCTTCTTTAAGCATTGTGCTTGTAATAGAGCTGCGGAACCTGGAACAATAGCAATTTTACCAAATAATACTCGCAATTGACATCATGGTTTAACCAAAGAGGCATGAATCATAGTGAGAGACCTCATGCACACTCAGATCTTACACTCAGCTGAGAGGTTTCATGGAGTTTAATTATCGTGCTGTTGCCATTCTTCATTAAGGCACACCTCTTGGTGTGCAAAGTGGTTTTTTATTCATTTAGCTCACACAAGGCCTAGCAAAACTGGCAAGAATATATATAATCTGTGTCTTTTGAAGGGTGAAGCTCAGAAGCCTTTACTGCACTGCCCCCTGCTATGACTTAGGCATGGGAAGCTGTGGCTCTCTTGCTCATAACCCCACACATCCAACTCCCAGAACTGCCATCTCTGCATCAGCTGGCACTCCAAGTTTGCAGTGCCCATGCACAGGGAAACAGGGAGAGGTGAGGTGGAAAAGTCTCCCAGGTTTGACTGCAGACCTGTTCATGTCACTTACATGTTAGCAGTTTGAATATCTATACCTACTAATGGTCATTAGCTCAACGTCTACTGCCTCCCACAGTATGCTGCTCCTATGGGAATTGTTTAATTCAGACTTCTAAGTGACACCTCCTGTCTCTCAGGGCTAGATGACAGACCAGTCATTTTAACCTGAAACAATAATTATTTTCAGGATCAGAGCTAGGCTCCTGTGACAAACTGGTGAGAAAACCATCCAGAACCTCTAGCAAACTCAGAATTGAGAGGTTTATTTGGAGAAGCTAGAATTGTCTCGGTTCTACACAACTCCAGCTCAGGGAGCTGAACAGCTCTGTGCTCACAGAAGCAAGTTAAGACATTTGTAACTGATAAGTGGTAGCCTGACTAGTGACCAAAACAACTTAAAATCATACTTTGTATGTTATGTCACATGTTATATGACAACTTGTTTCAAGAAGAGACCCCTTTTCTCCAATCTTTCTCAGTCATAAGAAAACACTGTACCTTTAACTCAAATGAAGAAAACATCTTGTACCAAATGAGAAAAAAGTAATTAAAAGAAAAGAAGACACCACATCTACTTAGGGACATGTGGATGTTTTGCACCTAAATGTCAGGAGTAACATTTCTGGAAACTGCCTATATCACACTGCACATTCATTCTCAAGAGAGGGAATTATTTACTTGAACTGGAACACTGTGTTGAGGAAGAGACTGAAATGAGTCTGGAGGGTAAGATAACAGCCTATCTACAATTTAAGCTTATTTGGTTTGTTTTCTTCATTAGAACGTACTGCATTTTGTCTCCTACTGGGTGTCATTGTTCTGTTACTGAACAATACAAAAATGCTTAATAAACAGTATTTTGTTTCCTGTGTGTATTTTAGTATGCAATATGAAAAAACTGGGATTTGTTATTTTGCCTTTATTCCTTAATTCATTGTTAAGGAATTTTGATACATACAATAAAATCAAATTTGAAAGCAAGTCAGATAGTATTTCTATCCCTTAAAAAAAAAAACCAACTGTTAAAAGTAAAAGATACCCTTCTCTTAAGTAACTGCTGCTGGAGGTTATGGTTGACCTCTTTAAGACAGTCAGATTTTGACATCCCTGTTCACCTTTCTGCAATGTTTTATTCTGATTCAATGCCAAGAAAATACTTAAAACCACATTTTTTACTTCAGGCACATGCTTAGTTTCCATTGATTTCAATGAAACAAAAAACAAACAAAAACATTTCTAGATTAAGACAATGTTGAAAAACTTTTTGGAATAGAAGTGAATCAGGGAACACAAGTTTCTTTTGACCTGCCACTAGCTTGAACTGAACAACCTGTTGTATCAGTGATCCCAGAGCAGGAAAAGGGAAGAGTTTCAGTTGCACTATCAATTTCTGTTTCTGGGTGTCTCCAGAACAGACTTTATAAAAACATATTTGTCTTTGGAGACCAAGATACAGGTTTGTTCAAACCAGCTGCAACTTGAAAGCAATTTTTTAGAAGACAAAGCATAAAGATGTATTTAGAATCACATGACGAAGTAAGCATATGCCAGCAAATAAAATCATTAATTTGACCTGTTCTGTGATTATACAAATAATGTGCCCCTCAACAGCCATCAATTGAGTAGCCATCAATCTTGCAGGTGGAGCCCTTCACCCAGATACAGCACTCTGTGAACAGGGCTCTGCACTGGTGCATGATACTGAGCCAAACACACCTTTAGCAAAACCTGCAGAGAGGAGTCTGACACACTGTTCTGAGTAAAAGAAAAACCTCATACTATCACCTGCCTGGATTTGATGTTAGACAGTGATTAACTAAGTTGCCATACCTTATTAAGAATAAAAAGCCAATCTTTTTCCCTTTTGCAATGTCGTTACCATAACCCTTTGGTGTTAGCGCTATATTGATTATTTACAATAATAACAACATAATAATCAAGTAATTAGTCATCATTGTACAATTACGTAGCCTTCAATTCTCATAAATCCGAACCTTAGCTTTCAAAGAGTAGTTTACCCATCATACCCAATCAGATACCTTCTTGTGTATGGTATGTGCCTTCACTAACACAGCAAACTTCAACTAACTGTTGTTTCAGCCAGGAAAGCTGTTCCCATATAAAGCTTTGTCCATCTTCAGGCTATTTTCTTTAAGAGTGGCAAGCATAATAACCAATTTTAAAACTAAAAAATGCCCAAAACCTGAAAATGGAAGTTTGTTCTTAAATTTCTTTTATAAGGGCTCTAAAAAGAACATTCATATTAATATTATTTTGTTAATTTTCTAACTAATCTGAAGTGAAAGTTAAGATAATACCACAGATAGCACTCTCTCTGCTTCATTTAATGACACCCAGGGCCTGAATCATATTCCAGAGATACCACCAGGGAGACCCTGCAGTGTCCAAAACATGGACCTGGAACGTGGAATCTGCTGGCAGCAGGATATTTAAGTAGTGTCCTCAGGGACAGGACGCAAACTCCTCTGCCTCAGAAAGTTTTTCAAAGCCTTTGGCCCCAGAGGTGGCCTTAGCCCTCACTTTCAGCTCTTGTTCTATCAGAGCTGGAAACGTGGCTTACCTGTTTCTGCACAGCTCTTTTTTTTTTTTTAATATCTTAAGCACAAATCTACTCAGCCCCTTAAATCAGCTAACAAGAAAACACAAATATGACTGATAGCTTGCTGTTATCTAATACTTCTCCACCCTATTATTATGGCTAGCACTCCCAAATGGATGAAATGATCATTAATAAATTAAGGGAACTGATATGGAAAGTTAGCAACATCATGGGGTCCTGGTCATATGAAGCCTGGCACATGTGTCTTGAGGTAACAAGAATCCTTTCCTGACATATTAATGTCAGGAAAAAGGGAAAATATTTTCAAACAACTTAAAACAACCATGAGAAGGAAAAAATATCTGAAGAAGTCTGTATATTACTGGCACTGCAAAGAACAGATGTATAATAGCTAAATTCTTAAACTACACCACGTGGGTTCACACACAGAAAATGTAAAGCAATGGCAAGATGAAAGGATTTCAAATTATCTCAATACAGTACATTGATTTTTTTTTTTCCTGACCTCAGCTGGGGCTGAGAGAGGGCTCTTGCTTCACTGCAGAAGAGGTTGACTTAAGTCACTTTTCAAGGTAAATTTCAAGTAAGCAGTCTTTTAAATCTATGGGCTGCTCACTAATTATGTCTTCAGTCCTTTAAAACACATAACTGCCCATTACTGTATTCAGTAGAAATACTCAAACATTAATTATGCACGTGCTTCCAAGTGTTTTCAGGATGAGAATCCATGCCAAAGTCAATTAAGTATAGGGCTCCAAAGTGGTTGGGAAATTATAAAGGATAAACAGGCAGAGGACGTTTCTTAAGTGAAGGTGCAATTCTGGATGTCAGACATGGTCAGAGGCATTGTTGTGATGTGTTTAACCTTGAGAACAAACATAAGAGTTGTCGTAACCTATAATTATTAGAGACAACATTGTCACAATTAAACCTCTAACTAATGCCTATTTACACAATATTCACATCCATCCTGTGGAGCACAGGTTTTTCATTTGTGAATTCCTTTCTTCTGTAGTCTTTCTGTTTTGACCACATTCTTATTGCCAGCAATCGATTTCATACCTCCCCTTGCAAAACCAGTGTTTTGTTTATGCTTTGTCCATAACAAGTTTCGAGACAGTGATTAATTTAGATGAAAAACTCCACAGTGACTACATGTTATGTAGGGTCAAAATAAGCTGCCAAACATAGGCATCTAGTTCAAGAGACCCTGTGAAAGTAAAATACCTAAATGGCAAATAAAACACAGGTCCTGTAAGAGATCTGAGCTCTACCAGTGTATTAATTGAGTGGCAAGACAGGATAGCCTCTGTCATCTCTGATGGTAATAGATGTCGAAATTTAGAAAAACAGATCAAATTCCTACTTTATAATAACCTTACTGAGGCTCTTGGATCTTTAGGCCAGTATGTATTTATTAGTATGGCAAATTTTTGTCTTTTCTCAGAGTACTTTGCCTATATTTCTACGTTGAGACTCAGCAGCACTTCTGCACTAGGTTTTACAGCAACACTGGGGAAGAACATAGGTTCAGGGAGATTGAGAGCCACGTACAGTTTTCCCAAATCTACTTCAGTCTTTGTGCCCAGCATTTTCCACTGGAAAACCCTACAGCCAACCAACTGAAACACTATCATTTAGTTGCAATTTATATGGTCTGAGTTTGGCCTTACACAGCTTTCTCCAGATGATCCCTTGGAGCCAAGAGAACCCTTGGATGGAGTCTTAGTGGAGAACTTGTCCTGACTGGTTTCTAGAAGGCATTCTGAAAGGAGAAAATGAGGCCTCTACAATATATGAGCTTCTGCTCTTGTAGTGAACTGTAGTTATAACCGTATAAGGTACTGACTAGGAAGGTGAGAATCATCCCAAATTTTCCAAGGGAACATGCCTGTCTTCACAATCATTATTCCTTAGATAATGAAATACATGGATATGGGCTATGGGAATCACTGTTTGCAATGAAATAGCTCAGATCCTTAACATTTTGTACAGGAACCTAGACTTGGAGATTTATAGGAAACCATCAAAAGAAGAATTTCATTAACTAATTCAAAACATGAGAACCATTCTTGTGATTTGTTAGGTACAGCCATTTAATGAGAAAAATTACACCATTATGCTCTGATATGTCAAATTAACAAATGTAAGATTCAGACAATTCAAGGTTTCTTACTTTCTCTAAAATGCACAGTCCAATAATAGGACATAGGGGGAGAGGGGACAAGAAGTCTGGGCATTTACTTAAGTAGGGAAGGATGAGGGAAGAAAGAAAAATGAAAACTGTACCTGCCAATTTGCACATGATCTGATCTCCAGTCAGGCCTGCAGGAGGTAGAAGGCAAATGGGAAGAAAGCAAGCAAAACAAACAAAAAAAAAAAGAAATCAGGTCTTTGGCACACAGGAAGACAAGACTGAGAAAGAGACTAAATCCAGTGACTGACCAACAGAGCGGGTGCCAGGCCCTTCTGGATTTTGATCTTAGATTCCGTGCTGACTCACCATGTGGCCGCCAACCAATGGCTCCACCTTCATGTTTCAGTTTCTCATAAGCAGGCCGGTATTTATCTATTAGCCTTACGGACTGTTGTAAAGATAATTAATTAATGTTTCGAAAGTACTTTGAAGATGAAAGGCCAAATTCGCCGTAGGAGGGCATTGAACTGATTTGCTCATTCCTTTGCGGCAAAAACAGTCTGTACTTAGAGAAAGCAAGCAAGAAATCACCGTTTGTTATTGCCATCTACTCCCTTCTCTAGCTACTTTCACCTATTATTATACTCAGTGTTTAACTAATGTTTGATTCAAGCAAATCATATGTGTACAACTACTTATCAGCCAAAGCTAATCATGTGCCCAACTGATTGTTGGGTTAGATTCCAGGTGTAAATGGTATACAGAGGACTGTCGATTATCATATATATGAAAAATATATGTAGCATTGGTAGCTCTCTGAAATTGGAACCATTTTAAAGGGTTTTATTCTACCTTAGCATCAAAGCAATCTGTTGATGCCGTGTTTGTTAAAATTTTGTACTATTAAAATATATTTCTAAAAATCACCATAAACTGACTTTCCCTAACGATTCCTCTGCTCAAGGCTGAAGTTTCTCAGAAAGGCAAAGCAGTCTTAGCTATTAGGCCATTAGTGTTTTATGAGTGCCATAAATCAACTGCAATTTCTATCCAACTTAATATGCCCGTCTTTTCTATGAGTCTACTTAAAGTTTTGTGTGTCAGGTTTTATAGATTCAACTATCTATGAAATCACAACTTGACCTGATTTGGTAGTGTTGCGTAACAGAAGAAAGCTCACCTGAGAAAACTCACTAGCCATTCTGAAATAAGGTTCATTTCTAAACTAATCAAACAAATGACTTCATAAATATTTTGAACTATATTTTTAGTTTGTTGCCAATTCAGATTTGCTTTGCTTGGCTAGATATTGCCAATGGCTTAAGTAGGTTATCATGATCTAATATAGGAATGGAAAGGTCAGTTATTCAGTGTGTATTAGTACATGAAATACCAGATATGCCACACTAATAAAATGATTAGTCCACTTCTGTTTATACTCTACATGATCAGTGAATAAGCCATATTTTTAATTCTAAGGAGAAGTAGAAACCCTGATGAAAATCCAAAATATTATTAAATTCTGAGACAAAATTTACTTTTAAATTTTAAGGCAACCCAGTGAAAAATAATTTGCCATCTCTGCAAGATGTTCAAATGGGAACAAAACCAACACACATATAGGTTTTGTAAAATAAGACAGCCAGCTGTAATTATTTAACAAACAAAAGAACAGCTAGTTTAAAAAATAGAGACTCTCCAAACTATAGAACACAACTGCTACTTTTCAAGAACACCACATATAGCATGATTTGAAAAGTTGTAGAAAGTGACATTACATCTAAATCTTCACATGTGACTATGAAGAAAAACAGGAATATTTTTGTGGCTTAAGTGGCTTAACTGAAAGTTGGATGGAAGCACTGACAATTCACTGCTTGCTTTCTCCCTACTGATACCAAAATGAAATGATATAGCAGCTTGCTAACCAGTAATCCTGGATTCCTCCCACCTGGGGCTCTGTCACTGATGCAGGGGGCACCTGTAATGCAGCCTCTCCAATCTCCCTCTGGCACCATGGAGTTGAGCAGCAGCCACAGGGCCAGGCTAGGGAAGTAGGGTATGTGCTCAGAAAGCTCATGGTAAGATTATGCTGCCAAACCTACTGGTATCAGTGCTGAACTAATGCTGCACAAGCCACCAACTCCAGAAAAAGCATATCAATAGCTTGTTAATTTTCCTTTAAGCTTTATCAGCAGCTCATTGACTGCAGAGTGAGAATCCACTGGTGAGTCTATTTTTGGTTCTAGCACAGGGGGGTTTTGTGTCTTTCCAAACAAGAGCACTTTTTGTCTTAATTTCCTGTGCTACAAAAGGAGAGGTATTTTGTAAAGTCTTCTAAATTTTGTGGACGAATAGTGTCCTGCGCAGTCCATTCAGAGTGCTATCATATGCAGGCATGTCTAGTTTTATGTCCTCCAATTTTCTCATCTATAGAATGAGGATTATTTTATGTGTCTCTAACAGATTGAATTCATGAGTATCCATCAAGTATTCTGAAAACTTGAAAATGGAGACAGCTTCCAAGGAGTTTGCTTATTAGTTTCATCACATGCATACTGCATAAAGTTGAACTCTACAGAGAGGCCAGGGAGCAGGAGATGGGGAACAGTGATGTTATGGCGAGCAGGGTGATATTAAATTAATGACCATTATAAGCAGATGATACTTTATCAACTGACTAATGTTGTTTGGCTATTTGTTGAGAATTGGCTTTATAGAAAATACATAATTCAGTTTACAGATCTACTGTACTAAAAATTAGCTCCTCCCCCAGTGGTCCCAGTCAGATTCCTTTGTGGCAGGATATTGAGCCCTTCTTAAAATCCAAGCAAAAAAAAAAACAAAATCAAAGTTTGCAGGCATTTTGCAGGATCGACATGTCACGATTTGCTCTTTATACGGAAAAGTCCCACTGTTAACACCTAAAACATATGTTTGCACTCTGTCCACAGTACTGGGTGCTCCTCAGGAAACAGAGCAGTTGGACAAAGTATTTGGGCTACCACTGAATTTTTCCTGACCTACTTGGTTACTGTGTATGTACATACATATCTATATATATTTATATGTTACACTAGCTGTTTGGCTAATTCAACCACCATTTTATATATATATACATATAGGATATAAAATTAGCTAAGAGCACTAGAGCTTGTCACACTGAAAACTACTGACCAGCTAATATCCAGTGTGTCTACCTTACTGTAGTTCCCCAAGGAAAGAAGATCCTTGTGTAATGAGTAAAGAGCTTTAAGTTTAGTCATACATTACTTTCCCTGAAGGTGGTCAGAGCCCTCTCCCCACTGCATGCCTTGCACAAGTTTGCCATGTGCTTTCTGATACAGGACAGCTTTTTGGTGAGCAATCTGCACAGGAATTGTGGGATGAGGTGCAGCTGTTAGAGCAGTGACTGTGCAGTCACACAGCAAAGCTCATAGCTGCAGGATCCCAGAGGACAGTAGGGAATGTGGAGTGAGTAACAGTAACATCTGAAATGTAAGATGCAAGTCAGTTATTTTAGGTATTAGAAAGAAAATGGAAATTAAGGAATGACTGGAGTAAAACAATGTAAGTGGTTTCATTGACCAGGTCAAAGCAAAGAGTGTGATAAAAGCATGAAAGGAAGAAAAACAGATTAATTGACCTCAGTAGTATTGTCAGCATGGAAGAAGTAAGGATTTAAACTTCAGGAGTGAAGCATGCAGAAGAAAATAAGGCTTCCTGCAGATAAAATGAATATGGTACACACTGTCCTTGTTCTCTCTCTCCACTATAACTCCAGAGAAGTTAAACAGAACTTCTGTTGCAGACTTGGGGCCAACTGATAAGTACAATCTTTGTACTGAAGTCTGTGGCAGATCAGTAAATATGGGAAATGGGGTTTAAGTAGCATTCCACACAGGTCATCTCACAGGAGCAGGAGATGTGAGCAGTTCACTGGAAAGAAGGGTTATAGATTAAAGGAAGATCTTGCTGGTAAACATTAGGCTACCTTGTGGCAGATTTTATGGGCCTGGTGAGGTATCACACAGTTTCAAGCTTTTCTTGATCTCAAAGATTTGAATACTAGGACAATTCATGTTGGAAAAGAGCTCAGAAGGTCCCTTGCCTATTCTCCTGCTCCAAGCAAAGTCAGCCATGAGATCAGGTTACTCAAAGCTTTTTCCAGTTCCAAGGCTGGAGACTGCAAAATCTCCCTGGACAACCTGTTCCACTGCTTCTGTGTCATCATCTGCATCTTCTTTTATCTCATCTGAGAAATTAATTATTGCTTCCAGTTGCCAGATATCTCCTAGATCTGTTCCTGGTTCATCCTCTTTGATAGTGGCACCTTAGAATTTTTTATTCTGCTAAGGAGGCATAACTAGCTGAATCTTTTTTAATGCAGTTCATACAGTATGAGCTGTGGCATTGTGAGGAGAATAAGAGCCAAGGAAGATGATGCTGGGCTATACTTAACCCTCCACCTTTGTTCGGGAGATCATAAAGAATTAGAGGATGGCCATGTTATGAACAGTCTCACAGTTGGCAAATTTAAATTCTGTAGGCTAAAAGGCTCTTGTGTAGTGCTTTTAGGAGAACCACCAGACTTCTGTACAAGATGAAAACATTCTCGCTGTCATCAGAATAAGGATTTCAGTCCCCGCGGATGTTTTATGAAAGAAAAGCAGCAGCTGTACAAGCATTCCTGCCAAAATAATCAACAAAACAGTAACTATCAGTAATTGGAGTACATGGCTGTGTATTTTGCACCTGGAGAATTGCAGGGGGTCAAAATGAGAGCAACAGCTGTGAAAGAACTAGTTAAATCATTAGGAAAAAGGAAAAAGACATCAAGATACTCCATGACAAAGATTTTTATTAATTTTGAGGTATGCCTTTATGCCCTCTGAGACAGAGGTCAAGCTGCTCATCACTTCAGCAAATTAAAAATCAGCAACGTCATTTGGGTACCAAACCAAACAATGATAAATGTTGTTCCCACACCTATGCACAGGGTGTGGCTCTCTGATCTTTCATCAAATCTCTGTTTGCAGGAAAACAGCTTGCTAGATAAAGCTACTGCCTAGTGAAAGCCTTTCATAATGTCCATTCTAAACCTAGTCAGGTTACCCAGGAAATTTCCTCTAATTAATAATCCTTCCTGTCTGAAGTTGGCATGTTTTGTGTAATTCTGTAGAAACTGCAGTGTGCTCAAGGACAGAATATTGGCCTGATTACACCACACTCCCTCCTCAGACATAATGCAGAATTTTCAGTCAGGATGTTGCAGCTGTTCCACCGCTGTGCATTGCAGTGTTATGCAACAATTAAGGCCAGGAAATGGAGATTACTTCATACCTAATGCAGAGTGGGTGATGACTTTTAAAAATCCTCAGAAGTAAAGTTTTATTTTACAATTAAACAATAAGCAAATAAATGCATGAAGCAATTCTGAAGTCAAGGAGGAAGGCTGCTTAATGACTTTCAAATATGAAGAACTGAAAATACAGTCTAACATCAAATCACAGTAACACGTGGAACATGAATTAACCAGAGTTAACTGAGTTTACCAGAAATATTACACTTCTTGGGTCATACAGAAGATGCTCCCCAGGCAGTGAGAACTACTTGATCCAAACACACAGTACGTTGATGAGAAACAAACCATAAAGAATTAAACAATAGAATGCTGCTAAGTAATCTTCCTATGCATGAGCTCTCTTCTGAAAATCAGAAATTGACAGATATATAATAAATAAACCCTTGCAAGAAGACCTATTTACTAACTACAGATATGTTGCAAAATCTTACTTTTAAAGATGAACTAGTTAGAAAAAACATTAAAAATTAATTGTGTTAATATCTAAGCAAAATTCCCTGTAGTTGTATCTTAGTAAAAACTCTAGTAAATGCTTCAGTGGAAAAACAATGTTCTAATGCTAAAATGCAAATGCAACGAACTTCAGGGAATCCAGTTATTTTTAATTAGTCATGCTAATTAGCACAGTGAAAGCCTCAAAAGTGAAGATAACCAAAGCTTAGCATTGCCAACTGGCTAACTTCTGATACAAGACAACTGAGATTACACTGGCATTTGTGCAATTGCTTTAGTGCTGAACAGCCAGCAGAAATTAGTATAGTGCAAGATACTGGGTCTTTTTGTCATTGCTGCTCACTTCCTAAAAAGAACATTTGCTCCTGCAGTAGAAGACCTGTCAGACTCACCGAAGTTCCTGACATTTTGGCCTGCCCTACAACAGCCAGTACTATAGAGCAAATTTCAGCAGTTGTGCAACTCACTGGTCCTTTTGCACACAAAACTACAGGAGACTTAGGGGCTTAAATTAATTCCCTTCCGACACTTACTGAAGCATGAGATTTCATTCTCCTTATTTAACTGTACTCTATGACAAAAAATAACCATTAGTGCTCAGAAAATTAGTCTATTAAAAAAAATCAGCATTTTAAAACTAGGAATTTCTGTGGCATTACATTTCACTTATGAACTATGTGCAACATAAATATTTTCAGTTCTAAATATATTAAAACCCAACCACTCAGTGCTTTTTCTGTTATGAAATTAAATTTAAAAGAGCCAAAATCGCTACCATTTGGATGTCTCTTTCAATCATTTTTCCAGTTCTGATAGAGCTGTAAATATTTCTCCCACATGTCAAACACACAGTAAAGCGTCAGATCAGAAAGATAACTGCTGTCAACACTGATAGCAAACATCTTGCCAATCATCTAGCAAGTATTTCCTCATTTTTGTTCTGCATAGTGCTAGATATGTAGGCAGAATAGATGGTGCAACCTGTCATTAGAAGCTCTGCTGGAAAGAGGTTGAATACTACAAACCTTCTCTTCCTCCACTCCCCCAAATCACTTCCCTATCTACATGTCAGAACACAAAACCTTTACCCTCAGTCTCCTCAGCTTTTTCCTCAGCATCAGAATATGAGACTCACTCAATCTCTGCAATGGCTAAAACCTGAGTTGTCCAGTAACTAGAATCAAATCTTCAGCTTTCATCATCAGCTGTGTGCATGATGCAGCCTGGTCAAAGAAAAATACCTTCCGTTTTGAAAATATAAAACCAGCTTGAACACTGACTATACTATCAAGATAATATATTGAGGTATGCATTTAATACTGAATATGCTTGCCAAGATAAATACTAAGATATCCTGTGGAGTAGTGCCTGAAAGAAAATAGCAAACTGCAGTGGTATCAGATGTATATTTAGGTCTGATTCATTACCTGTGAAATTGGCCCCTTTGCTGTTCTGTTTGTAAGAATTTTAATTTTGTATGAGTGTTAACTCACCTGAGTTTAGGTTTTAACGACTTCTGTAAACTTGAAAAAATATTAGTTGAGTTATCCACGATGACTTAAAAATCCTTTTGAAAACTGCCTCTGGCATCCTTAGAGGTCACCAAGCCTAAGACAAACTCGTGTATCAGTAGGCAAGACAGATCAGAAGTGGAGCCAGAACAGCATCTCTTAAGGTATAAAGATATTAAAAATTCTTTCTGTTCTCCTTAAGTGGTTTGTTTGGGTTTCTTTTTTTTTGGGGAGGGGTTGGAGGTTTTTTGTTTGGGTTTTTTTTTAATTATTATTTGTTTGCAGGGGTTTTAAAGTGCTTAGTATCATCTAACTTCCTTATTTGTCCTTATTTGACAACATCAAGACATATGAAACAGAATTCTACAATATAAAGAAATGCTACTAACAATAAAAGAATATCTAAGATTATTATCTAATAGAGTAGGCTTATGTGCATATATATAAACTCGTATTTCTGTGTTCACAAACTTGCACACACTTAAATTTATACAAATGAGACCTGAAGTTTGATTAAAGCTAATGAAAATCCTCCAGCAGCATAATGTTTAAGACTATGCTGCTTAAATTCCCTGCAAGAAGAATGCTGTAACCCAAATATTTCTTCACCAGCTAAGTCTTGCTCATCTTGCTTTGTAATCAAGTAATTTGATTTAAATTATCTACAAGAGGAAAGCAGCAGAATTTTGCTTTGCAGAGTACCATTCATTTAAACAAGCAAGATGCAAATCACACATCCAAGTTCTTCTATAAGATGATAGTGACTTTAATTACAGTTTGAAATACTAAATGCAACACTAAACAAAAAATAAATCCTTTTTATGGTTCTTAGAACAGGAAATACATTTCATTTCCCAGTATCATCTCTGAATAAAATTTTCCAATTTTTCAGTCATTCAAATAATATATTTTATTCTCCAAGGTGTTAGCTCTTTTATTAAAAAGGTAAAGGCAGAGCACTAATGGAGGAAGCACACAGTCTGCTGCAGTCTAATTTAGTGCATGATTTAAAATAAGCCTGGCAAAGTCTCCTGGCAACACTTTGTGGAAAACACAGTAAACAAATAAGTGTAAGTTACATGAACAGTAACTGAATGCTAGAGCCTCCATTTCTTAGCCAAAAATACTTCCAATGGCTCTATGTGCAGCTGAGGAGCTGTTGCATCCATTTCAGTAGCAAACAATATATTAGGCTATATACAGTGGTCTTACTTAACAGAGGATTAAAAGTCAATTAAATACTTCAGATAAAAAGTAAAATTAAAAAAAAAAGCGCAATTATTGTCTTCATCTGATTTTTAAAGAGAACATGACCTCCTTGCAGTTAATACAATTTTCAATCAGATATCTCAATGTAATCTGTGCAGTAGCTGTGTAAGAGAGTAAATCTGATAGTTGCAAGGACTGCGAGGCCTTTTCAGCAGGTGTTGGCCAAACCAGTCTGCTCTGCTTTAATTGTGCTGATCACTGTATAAATTCTAGAACAGTTGTGACAGATTTATCACTTGAACACTGCTTACCAGTAAGCCAAGTACAGCCTGTGACACCACTGTTCAGGGGCTTAGGCACAGGGGTTTTTTTTCCTACCAGGACAGAGAACTCAAGAACCCCTGCAGTCAAATCTTAACCATACTCTGTGTCTAAGAGTAGCTTTAAATTTTGAATTGTCTTTTGAGCTCTGAATGCTGTCCATAAGAGGATTTTGACCAATTATTTATCCTCTGGATAATCATTTTTCAAGATTTCATTGAGGGTGGAAACAACAGAGAAGGCTAAGAAGATATAAAGAAAGTAAAAAATAGTTGCCCATTTTCCCTTCTTTAAAGAGAGCTTTCATTTTTTTGGACTGGAATAATTCCAGGAATGTATGTTCCTTATTACAATTTATTGTCATGCCTCTCTTTCTGTTCTGGTCTGGAGAGAGTCAAGTGTAGTCACACTTGTCCATGCTGCTTGCAATTTTACCATTTTACTAATGGCCACTCTAAATTTTTCCTCCTTTATGCCATGTAAACTGATACTGACATGACTGTCACTTCAACCTATCGAGACTGTAAGCAAAATTTGGGTAAGGTGTTTATTCTAAATTCAGTATTCTTATTTCTGACTTCCACTGTTAGCCAAGGTCACTACTTCTCATAAAGTCTGCCAAGTTACACTGATACTGTCCTACCTAAAACCTTGTAAAAAGGTTTTAAAAGTTTGCTTTAACTATTAACTGAACTTACATTGTTCAGTGTAGGCTGAGATATTAACTTACAGGTATCTAGTGCTAGTTTGGGGTTGTTTTGTTTTCCAGACAGCTACTGTACTGATTTTGGAAGTGCTCCATACCAGTACCTTTCTTTAAAGAAATGTCAGAATATTAATAAAAAGGATATTATACAAATGTTCAGTGCTACAGAATTGTATGATTTACCTAGACTACCTCTCTCATATATGATAATATATGTCAGAGGCAGAAAGACCTTAATTCTATTACCTAAATTACTGTTAAATTCAGAGCCATGGGCAAAGCTTTGCTAAAGGAATTATGCAATGATACCTCTCCATCCCTTGTGATTATTCTTGCTCCAAATGATGAATCAACATTTTCAACATCAGCACTGAAAATACCAGGAATGCAGACAGCATTAATGCATTTTAAGTAACTGTGTCAGATACAGAAAAGGCAAACATTCAAAGCCTATCGGCATTTTCATTGCTGGTTTCTCAGTTCTAGTGGTTCTGCCTTGAAAGAGAAGAAAATCTTTTGAGGGCTATTACACTACCTAAAGCATGAGATTCTTGCACCTCACAATAGTTACAGCCTGCCCTTCTGTACTGCCATAGGCCCTTCTTCCTTAATTGTAACAGCTGTAGTTACTCCAAAAGCTGTGTTAAAAGTGGGAAAGAGTATAGGATCAGTGATTATGTTCCATAGGAAAGTATTTGGGGAAAGCAGTTAAATCTCAGTGATGCTTAGACTTTATATAAGATGGCAATCATAGTAAAGCTTAAGACACAGCAACTTGCAACTAGGGAATTTTGCATTTATGTCAGCAGGACAAATAGAAATGTTTTGTTCTGTGATAACCCAAAATAAACATTTCATGAACTCTTTTCTATGAGCTTTTCTGTCAGAGGTCACCTAGCTGTGGAATGCTTAGTCTGCTGCTCCATGAGAACTTGATCAGAATATTTTCTTTCCAGCTACTGAGATGAAGGGTCTAGGTTGCCAAGCAAGCATGAAGGTTTAAAACAGTCAACATAAAAACTGTGATAAAATTAAAGTAGATACACATTTGCCATTCAGTGCAGTGAGTATTTCTGCAATGAGAAGTTTTCTGACTGTGACTTCATAAAGCAAAAATAGCCCCATTTTAAATATGGAAACAGTAATTTAAACATGGAAATATGAATGCTCATAGGTGGAACGTGAATAAAAGCCAGGACCTCCAAGTTCTGTTCCTCACCCTGCCAACTCACAGTGCTTTGGCTTAGATTTCCTCTCTGTGTTCATTGATCTCAGGTAGGCATTTTGAGGTCTATGGACCCTGACAGCACTAAGTATCACATTCAACATAAAAGGATGGAGAACAAGTATAACCCTCAAGACTGAAAGTTCTACTAAGGCTTCAGTTTTTTGGGTCCCAGGTTGTTTTGCAATGTGTGCAGGCTAATCTGTACCAAAGCTTCAAGTAGAGAGAAAAAAAAAATTAAAAACTGGAGAGGAATAAGGACAGTGGGTAATGGAGTAAATGGGAAGCCCTCAACACAGCCTAAGACAGAAAGAATGAAGTAAAAGAAATGAAGACAAATAAGATGTTTGATTACATGGCCTCTGGCACATTAGAATTTGAAAACCTTAGCGTTTCCTTCCAAATAACTCCCATCTCCAAACCTGGAAAAAACAATCTCCTTGGTGTCCAAGTGGCTCTATTTGCCCAGTAGCAACACCTAAGTCCATATGTCTGTGACAATGAGAACAAAGGCACAAAAAGCACATGAGAGCAAAACATTTAATAAAACAACCTAGGCAAGATCCAAATCCAACTGGGCATTTTAGAGCAAACAGCCTTACCTACACTCTTGCCTCAGAGAGCCTTGCAAAGGTATTATGTATTTCCCCCTTTCTCTAGCCTGCTCACACATGTTCTGTTTTGCCCAAGCTCACACTTAGACAGGTCCATTGTGTGCCTATGGAACACGCTTTATGGGGCCGTTACCTATCTCAGCCAAAATTACCAAGCCCCTGATTCCAGGAGACCCGTATCATGAGAGCAAAAGCAGGCTGCTGCTTCCATACCTTCAGCCCATCCTGCTCAGGCCTGCCTACTCCTTCAAAACAATCTAATCTCTGGGTCTTATCTCCCAGAAAATATCAGTTGTACATAGTATTAAATACAGTACTTACTGTCATGGAGGCACTCCCAACAGGAAAGAGAAGCAAGCCCGTAATTATCCCTCCATTCTTCTCCAGACTTCCTAGCTCAGCTTCCAAAAAGCAGACTTACTGGGCAGGTTGACTCTTCACTCACAGTGGTTTTGGTGCAGTTCTCTTTTTCCTCTTCTGATTAGGTAGAAATATTAACACTGATCTGACTTTATATCAGGGTGCCCAATCCAAGGTAATCCAAATGAGGCATCAGTCTAGCTAACATTCCTGAGCAGTTCTAAGCCTCTCATACCCCTGCTCTTTGGTGGCACCAACAGAAGAGCTTCCAGCATCCAGGCACCAGGCTTCCATCTTCATACTGCAAACAAAATGTTTGTTTTGTAAGACAGAGCACTTGGTATTTTAAGATTACTGCTCAAAACATATATTTGGAACTCTGATCCCATATTCAAACCAGACTGCAGTAAACCTGTGTGTTGGTTATTCAGAGCATGTGAGGGACTGCCCTGCAACAGACAAACCCAAATCTTGTAGTTCCGATTTCTAGGTGAAATTGGCACTAACATGAACTTAACCTCCTTTTATAGTCTAACAAAGTGCACAACAAATTGTTCTGCACTAAGGAAGTAAAAGTCATGGAAAAAAAGGTCAAACTGTCTTCTCAACTACAGCAAGGTAAGACCTGGAGAAAAGCTCTTGTATTCATTAGAGTTACTTCAGTTATATATTGAAGAACAGAGTGGACTTGGAAAAGCCTATTTTTAAATCCTCTCTTAAATCATCAGATGAAAGACTACTGGGAATATTTTACAAATAAGCTATTTGGTTCAGCACTTTTAGAAGCTTTGAGGTATGCAATCAGATTATAAAAACTAACAAGAGATTGATGATAGTCCTCAGCTATTTTGAAAACAGCCTTAAAATCCTCCATGTCAAAGTGATGAAATTCTGCTTTTAATTAGAAAATTAATAATTTTATGCTTGTGATCCACACAGAATTTTTGTGCAAAGGAGTTCTCAGACTGCTTTAACAGTGTATCAGAAATAAAGTGCTGAAAAAACTGACTGTACTTCAAAACCATAAAAGTGCTCAGACTTCTTGTTTTACTTGCAGTGACAGGATTTTTAAAGTAGAATGATTATAGGCTTTGCAAGGTTTCTTGCGTAATTGACAATCTAGGTACTTAACCTAAGGAAAGAAACCACAACTTTGCCTAGATCCCAGTGTATATATCCAGATCCCTGGCTGTGTAAATTAACCTAATTCCCTTCAAATTCTGATATCTCAGCCTAATCAGCAGAAGGATTACCATAAAGCAAACCCAACTAATTTCAACAATTTGAATTTTATTAGACTGGTATAAATTAGCAAATTATTAAAATACAGGTTCAACTGTGAAATTAACACAGAGATTGATGTTACATCTCAGAATCTACTCACGTGGATTATGATGATACAATGTCTGAATAAAAAATAGCCCAGGATCAGAACTGAGGATGTTCCAAAACAGACAAAACCTACATAAACGCAATATCCTCTGACTGTGCTCTCCTCTTTTAGAGACCTCATCCACCTGTCCTCAAGGTCCTCATCAACCAATCCACGGTTGGCCCCACTCTTTCTTTGACTGTCTCTGAGCAGCCTGCACAGTTTCAGCTTGCTCTCTTGTGGCCAACATTAGAGCTACAACTGTCCTGGTGCTATTCCCTTCCAGGCGCCTCTCTGACCGGTTCTTCTAAAGCACAAGTTTCCTCAGATTGCACTCACTTACAGCTGAACCTCATAAACCACTCAGACTTGAACTCACAACCGATTATGGTGGCTTAACGTGTTACCAAGCATCAGCTGAAAGATACAGGACAGAGTACACGTGGATTTCCAGCCCGCAGCAAAAACCGCGGAAACTTTGAGACTGCTAAGACTCCAAGGCAGTATCAGTCCTACCCTGTGCCTCTCACAGCTGTAAAATCCTTTGACAGAAATGTACTGCCAACATCAACAGAAGTCTTCAAGATTGACAGTGTTGTCACAAGGATGGCCTCACCTTTTCATTGTGCTTTTAACAGCAGCTTTTTGGAGCTTGAGCTTGGTTATTTAAGGATACTGGTTTGGCCATGCACTTGCTAACAGGTGATGGCAGCTTCAAAGACTTGCTGGCATCAGTAACTACTCCTGGTTTATAGCTCTTTACATGACTTGTTGGGTAAATTGTGTTATTTTGCATATTTTTAAAGGGGCTGGATGCTGAAAAGGTGAGAACTTTAAAAGACTGAAATATTCCCTGATACTTTATTAACATTGTGACTACTTTTATTTTAATAAAAAGAAAAATAGTTTAGAGCACCAGAGATGTGTCACTGACTGAGCTGTCAGCCAGATGAGCTCCAAGTGCCCTCCCCACCTCTCAGGAATAACACTGCAGGCACATCACAACAGCAGAACTGCAGCAGCCCTAAAATGACCTGGAATGGAGATGACACCGCTCTGCACAGGGAGTGGAAAGGTGCCAACCTCTTCCTTTGTTGAGCTGAAAACACAACTGCTCTTATTGTGGGTGTGACTGTAATTTCAGCAGTGATCTTCTCACAGGAATTCATTCATTTAAAGAAGGACCTATCAAAAGCCCACTCCGTATCAGTAGAAGAATCATCAGTTTGTCGTAACACCAGAAGTTAAAACCATTCCACATTTGCTGTTATGCCTCAAAACCATTATCATCACTCTTCTGAACTAATCAATAAAACTGAGTGATGGATTTTTGATTAATAAACATTAACTGCATTTATTACTGAACATAAAAAGGATAATCAGTACAGAAATTATACTTTGACTACTGGGTTACTTGGTCATCAACCTTTGTAACATATGAACAATAAACGAAACACTTGGGCAGCAGGGGGGTTGGGAGTTACTCAGATTAAACAAATTACTCAACAGAACAACAGTGACAAACTACAAAGCGCGCTGAGCAATAGCACCAGAACCGATCTGTGTGACCCAGATGTGTGTATTTCTTCTGGAACTCAAAGGACAAGCCCCAGAACCACCCCAACCCCTGGGCAACAAAGCTCCAGCAGCTTCAGTTGCTGTTCTTTGGGACTGCCAGAACCACAGCAGCACTGTGCCCTGCAGAGAAAAACAAATCGGCTCCCTCACGTATCCCACCACACAGCCCCACACGCAGCCACGGTGAGGCAAGGCTGGAGGCACAAGTGTGTGCTTAAAGAGGGAGGGAAGAGCAAGACTGACCTTTCAGGAAAGTGTAACCTCAGTTTCTCTTTCTGCTAAAAGCAAATAAGCACAACTTTTGCAAGTTAGTGTATTGCTAAGTATTCTTGTAGCCAAATTGTCTTTCTTCATCCTTCTACTAGGAGCCAAAATCCTTATTCTTCCTATACCACTGCCAAAAATTTTGATGAATATCACAGACATTCCAACCAAGCTCATGGATACAACCAAGGTGCAATCTTGCTCAAAAACTCTAAGTATTATCAAAATATATAATATTTATGATTATGTGAGCCATAAAGCAAAAAAACAAAAAATCAACACTCCTAGCTCTCTTACTAAAGTAGCAAATAAGTTGGGATTACTCTTGCATGTTTAGAATAATTATACAATGTTTAAAAAGAAGGAAAGGGATAAAAATGGGACAATGATGTATTTATAAAGAAAGGTAAAAAAGACACATCACTTCAACATATCTTTAGAAGAATGGAAGAGATGGAGAAATGTTAATATCGTCTTGGGTGGATGGTCCCAAACATCCATCTTATATCATAATAAAATCATAGAATAGTTTGGGTTGTAAGGGACCTTAAAGATCATCTCGTTTCAACCCCCTGCCATTGGCAGGGACTAGACCAGGTGGCTCAGAGCTCTGTGCAACCTGGCCTTGAATGCTTGGAAGGATGGAGCTGCCACAGCTTCTCTGGGCAACCAGTGCGAGTGTCTCACCACCCTCCGTGTAAATAATTTCCATCAAGTATCCAATCTAAACCTGCCCTCTTGTCAGTTTGAGTCCATTCCCCCTTGCCCCGTCACTACATGCCCNCGGGGCCATGTCGGGCTGCGTGCCGCGGCCGGAGGAGGGCGAGAGCGCGGCGCTGCGCCACAAGGAGGAGCTGAGCCGGCGGGTGAGCGGAGGCGGCCCCGCGGGGCCCTGTGCCGGGATCCGGGCCAAGGCGCGGGCGGCCCCCGGAGCCTGGNCGTCACTACATGCCCTTCTAAATATCCCTCTCTTTCTTATAGAAACATGTTCTAATAATGAACATAATGGAACATATGATCCTGATATCTGTAACAGTGTATGATTCATATCTCTCCTGGAATACCTTTAAGCAAACAGCTTAAAGGGGTTTGAGAGCCCGCTGCCCGACAATAGCCCGGGGTCACACCACACCAAGCCGCTCCTTTCCTTTTCCGGGTGTTCCGACACACTCCACANGGGGCTCCTGTTCCCGAGGTTGTGTCGTCGGGCCCCAGAGCGTCCCGCATTTAGCGAGCCCGTGTCTCCTCGCTAATAGCTCGCTTGTTAGATTGGCATTTTGGGTCTTACTGCTTCAGGTTGAGCTTGAAATGTCAAGTGAGGCGCAGTGAGGTTTTCCTCACAGAATCACGGAACGTCGTGAGTTGCTCCCAGTGACCGAATCCAATTCCTGCGCTGCACAGGACACCCCAAGAATCACACCATGTACCTGAGCGCATTATCCAAAAGCTATTTGAACTCTGTCACGCTGGTGCTGTGACCACTTTCTTGGGGAGTTCAGTGCCCAGCCACCCTCTGAGTGAAGAACCTTTTCCTGACACCCAGCCTAAACATCCCCTGACCCAGCTCCAGGCCGTTCCCTTGTGGACCTGTCACTGGTCACCAGGGAGAAGAGATCAGTGTCTGCCCCTCCTCTTCCCCTCGTGAGGAACTTGGAGACAGCTGTAAGTTCTCCCCTTAGTCTTCTCCAGACTGAACAAGCCAAGTACCCTCACCTGCTTCTCATATGGCTTCCCTGTTGTACCTACTTCAGCTCTATCTGCCCAAAATGTCCCAAGGGATTTCAGCCACAGAGGCTGGTGGTCTTCATGNTTCCAAACATCTTCTCCACCCTGGGCCCGTCCCGGCGGCCTCCCGGACACGGCTCCCGGGAGCTCCGTCCTGTCCCGCCCGGGGCGGCCGGCGCAGCGCTGCCTTCCCCCGCCCGGGGGCGCCAGCCCCCTCAGGCTTCGCGCCATCCGGCTTGCGCCCCTGCGCGTGCTCGCCCGCGCCTGCTGATTGGTGCCCTGGCAGGCGCGTGCTCGGCGGTGCCTGCTGGTTGGTGGTGTCNTCACTGGTCACCAGGGAGAAGAGATCAGTGTCTGCCCCTCCTCTTCCCCTCGTGAGGAACTTGGAGACAGCTGTAAGTTCTCCCCTTAGTCTTCTCCAGACTGAACAAGCCAAGTACCCTCACCTGCTTCTCATATGGCTTCCCTGTTGTACCTACTTCAGCTCTATCTGCCCAAAATGTCCCAAGGGATTTCAGCCACAGAGGCTGGTGGTCTTCATGTATTTGCTCACTCTTCCCTGGTGCCCGTAGCCTTGTTCAATATGCAATCTGCCCAGCCTATGGAGCTGACCCTGCTCCGTGGCAGCTTTCTAGTGTTGCACTAGTTCCAGGAGACACGAAGAGCAGAGAAATTTATATTGTTTGCTTCTAACAAAAAGCATTGTGCCCTCTGAAAAGATTTTGTTCATGCTTTTGCAACAGTCCTGATTACTCTTTAGCATTTATAGCTGTCATTGTAAAAGAAAATGGGAATATCTGCCACATCTATTAGTGCAGAACAGAGTGGTAAATCCCACTCAGGAAGTTAATATAAAAGTCCAGAGCTATAGAAAAGCTCCCATTGCTCCTAATACTGTTCTAGAGTATTTGGATTTTCATTCATTTAATTTGGAATCCGGAGCATGCCTGTGATTATAAAGTGTATTCTTGCTATTATTTTAATTTTTTAAAGATATTTGATGTTATATTAGTTGTGAACATGTTCTCTCCTGAGGGGGAAAAATGTGTTCTCTGATTATAAATAGCTATGGGTAGTCTGGCTTCCCAGAGGTTTTTGAGGGTAGGAGAAATAACAATGCATGCAAAAAAACTTGTGTCTAGAGAAATTAATTATGTAAATTTTATATCTACTTTGTCTTCAGTGATTTGTTTGGAGAACAGCAGCTATATATGCATGCTGCTGTCTTAAAGTATCAGTAGACAAGCTCACCACTAGAATTATAATACAATGTTGTGTTTTTATAAATAAATTCAAATGGATCTTTTGCCTTTCAGATTAAAGAGCAGAAGGTTGTAGTTGATGAGCTTTCTAATTTGAAGAAGAACCGGGTAAGGTTTTACAAATTTGCTTTTGATTATTTCATTTTAGCAGAGAAATAAACATAGAGACAAGAGGGGAAACAAAATCAGAGCATGTCTTTAATTTGTTCTAAAACAGGTTCTAATAAACATGGTCTGCTGTGCTCAAAATAATTTGTCCTGCAAATGATTTGATTATGTCTACCTAAGCAGTGTTGGGGCTTTTTGCTTTTTTAATGTTTTGAGTTATTTCATTAAGATGTTTGAGTCGATCACAAGGATTCACGAGGTGTTCTTACTTTTTCTGTGCATGTGTTTAAAACAGAATGTGATCCCTTATGGACAAGGAAAAGAGGAATTCAGAATTGTCTTGGATTGAGCATTAAATGCTTTTGATGGTACAGCATTAGAGTGTTGGTGTTGTCAGGGCAGAACTTACCCCTTCACTTTTTAACCACGAGTATCTCTTTGGACCCACACCAGCTTTTGCTGCAGTGTGGTTCCAGAATCTGATGCTTTGACTTAATACAGTGTGGGTTTTGTTTTACAGAAAGTTTATAAGCAGCAGCCCAATAGCAACATATTCTTCCTTGCAGACCGGACAGAAACGCTGTCTCAATGCAAAAGTAAGTTTGCAGTGTAAAACTATTTCAAATAATTGAATATTTAAAAGCTGTATTTGCAGCTGATTTCAGAGGTATATTAAAATGAGAAACTGGCAGCTGTGTGTCAAATACAAATAGTAGAATAGATAATAGAGGTGGTGATGGAACAAGCATCAGAAGAGTATAAATTTAGAAGCATAAATTTAAATTTCTGGAGTGAACAATTGCTACTTCTCTTTGCTTTGGTTTGGGTTAATAGTGTTGCCATTTTAATTGTCAGTTTCCTTTTCTTACTCCAAATGTGTAAGTCATACTGATTATATAGGCAGGAGTTGGCCATTCCCCTGTCATACTGTGGCTTTCTTTGGAAAAAAAAACCATCACCTTTGTATAATTAACGAGAAATACGCTACAGTGAGCTTATATAGGTTGTGTTAGTAATGATGGAACACAAACATGCACTTTGGTTAATTAGTGTTTTATGTTTATCACTTTAATTGAACAAGTGGCTGGAATTACTAATTTTTTAGATATACTCTTAAACTTATCTTCACATAAACTTTCCTGTTTATGAAACTGATTATTTGTATTATTTTCTCTTACACAGATACATTAGATGAATTAAAGAAGGCACAACAGGAGCTGGAAAATTCAGAAAAGGCTAAAATCAAGAAGTAGTTTATGTGAAATCTCCGTTGCAATGTGTGGTATTTGCTGTGTTGTTACCTTGTGCAGCCAACGTGCTATTCGTGATTTCCTTAGTGAGGACATCCTCTGCCATCTGAGAAGAAGAGGGCCAGACAGTAGCCAACAGCTGATAAAAACTGTGTCTGATCTCTCCTATGAATGTCTGTTTTCAGGTCACGTGCTTCACTTGAGGGGACTGGTGACTCCTCAGCCCCTGGAAGATGCCAATAACAATATTTTTCTTTGGAATGGAGAAATTTTCAATGGAGTGCATGTAGGAGATCTAGAGAATGATACTGAAGTAATGTTTCATCATCTGGCATTATGCAGCAGTGAAATGGACATTGTGTCACTCTTCTCATCACTTCAGGGTCCCTGGTCTTTTATTTATTACAAAGCACGCAGCCACAGTTTATGGTTTGGCAGAGATTATTTTGGTCGTCGTAGTTTGCTTTGGCAGTTCAGTAATGACAGTGCTTTCTGTCTCACATCTGTCAGTGGTTGTTCTGAGTCAGGCGACCAATGGCAAGAAGTCCCAGCATCTGGAATTTTCAAAATTGATCTCAAAGCTTGTGCAACAACTAAATCTTTGTCTTTAACATTATTTCCATGGAAGTACAGCTGCAGAGAGGAAGCATTAGAAGAAACATTTATTAATGTTCTTGACCAAGTGTCAAAAGATTTACCAAACCACATACATCTCATGGTGAATGAATCAAAGCTATGTCTTAGAGCACCAGTTGTTCCCTTAAATAAAACAGTTTCAGGTGCATGTCCAGGCACTAATTTTAGCAAAAGTAACTGTGTGGTTTCTGTAGAAACACTTCAAGATTTTCTTGCAGAAGAACACAAGAAAAAATTAGCCTGTCAGTTTATTGATGTTTTAAATGAAGCAGTCAAGAGACGAGTCCTGTGTCTCTTTAGAGATCCAGATCAGAAAGCAAGGGAAGTTGCAAGCATGTCTCATAAGAAAGCACACGTTGCAGTGCTCTTTTCTGGTGGCATTGATTCCATGGTTATTGCAGCCCTGGCTGATAAACATGTGCCTTTGGAGGAGCCAATCGATCTTCTCAATGTAGCTTTCATGATGAAAGAGCAAGCTAAGCACAGGGGGACCCCTAAAAGACAAACCAGCCATGAAGTACAACTTGATTTGCTTTGTCCTCAAGAAGGCTGTCAAGATCTTGATGCTGACACTGGTACTCATTTATCTTGCTTTGATGTTCCTGACAGAGTCACTGGCAGGGCAGGACTGAAGGAATTAGAAGCTATTAACCCATCAAGAACCTGGAACTTTGTGGAAATTAATGTTACACTAGAGGAATTGAGAAAAATGAGAAAGCAGCGCATTAGTTACCTAATCTATCCACTGGATACAGTCTTGGATGACAGTATTGGCTGTGCAATTTGGTTTGCTTCCAGAGGAGAGGGTTTCATTAGTAACCAAGGAGAGCTGAAACCATATAAAAGTCCTGCAAAGGTACTGGTCTTTTTAATTTTGTTTTCTGCCTTATGTTTGACTTCTGAATGTAAAAACAGTTCTGTTGATTCAGAAATCAGCTGGGATCTTTGCCATTCATAAGGCTTCTGAAATTTAGTGTCAGAATGTAGAATAGTTCAGTAACTATAATATTTGTGTAGTTCCAGAGTTAAAAATCACATTCAGTTCTTCTGCTATGTAATGTCTACGGCTTTTCAGTGAACTTGGGTATGCAATAATATGAGTAGGAACAAAAAAACCACCATTTATCATTTTTTTTTCTGATTTCTCACTTCTCTATTCCTGATGGTTTGTGTAGTGAAGAACGAACTGTTTAATTCCAGCTGTTGAAGGCACAGTAATGGGCCAGATGTAATAGTGTTTTTTTTCTCTTGATAGCATTTTACTGTACTTACTGAGTAGTGTAAGCCATTTTTACTTTGTGTAAAGTAGTTGTTACTAACCCAGTAGCTGGTAAAGGAATAGTACTCCGGGTGTACATTCAGGTAATTATTTACAACATATGACATACACATAATCTTTGGCAATAATCTTTTTTATGAAGGCTGGTTTTGAACAAATGCTGTTTGTTATTACAGAAACTAACAAAGAAATTCTTCAAATATACTGGTGTATTTGTGATAAATATGACACTATTTTGATGGTTTTTTTCCTTGTTCCACTAGAAATGTTTATGTGTACTTTAAGGTCTGATTGTGAAAAACGTGATTCAAGTTACCAGTGACTTTACTGGGAATTATTTCAGGCTTTTTAAATGTGTAAGGCACATCCCATCATGATAGGTAGTATCTTTAGAAGATGTGTATTAAATTTTTTCTCCTTAAGATGCAGTTAAACATTTAAGGTCTGTTGCATGTAAACTTACATAGATACTAAGATTTCTAGTATTCTGTTTCCTTAGGTTGTGCTGACAGGAATTGGAGCAGATGAGCAGCTTGCTGGGTATTCTCGACATCGTTTTTGCTTCAGAAAAGATGGCTTAGAGGGTCTTAATAAAGAACTTGAAATGGAGTTAGGCCGCATTTCTTCTCGAAATCTTGGTAGAGATGACAGGGTCATCGGTGATCACGGAAAAGAAGCCAGGTATTACTGTTTTAATGTGGAGCAAAACTGGTTTTGCCGGTTAGATGCACTTTTTAACACTCCTAACAAAATATTAATTGAAACTTCTGTGTGTTTTATTGTCTCTAGTTCCTGCTGCGGTTTTGTTAATGCTACTGTGTTGTGCAGTTTTTGTCTTTGTTTTTTAAAAAAGTGGTCTGTGGAAGAGTTACTTAAGGAAATTTAGCAACTTGATTTCCATCTAGAAGTTTTAAGAAGCAGCAACAGATGTTGAAATAGACAAATTTAAGCTGGTTTTATCATTTAAAGCTAAGCGGCCTTTTGCACAACTTTGAAGTGTTCTGGTGTGGACCTTTGGGGAGTGTCTCTGGAGAAGGACAATGTAACAGAAGCTGTGTATTCCTGTCCATGCAGTAAAGGCATGGTCAACATCCACCAGATTTCCTGGCTGTTAAATCTGAAGAGTTGAAGAATCATTTTATTTCTGTCTACTTCCTCCATGCTACCATCAACTTGCAAAAATTCCTTAGGTGTTGTCCAGGAGCAGAGGCCACTCAAGTGCATGAAAGGTTTTTTCATGTGATCTTTGTGCCAGTGTTTTTCCAAATCTGTTCACAGCTGCACATTTTCAGTTCAGCACAAGAACAGTTGCAGCGGTGGATGTGCAATGCTTTTAACCATGCACATGATTAGGTATGAATGCCTGAAATTCAGAATGTAACCAGAATTTGTTGTGTAAATCTTTTTGTTTCAAAGTTAGTTTTGTTTCACACAGTCTTTGCGTGTGGTAAAGGGGAAAACCAAAACTGCTCCTATGAAATTTTTAAAGGGTCTTTCCCCACTCTTTCAGGTTTCCTTTTCTTGATGAAGATGTTGTTTCATTCCTCAATTCTCAGCCTGTCTCAGAAAAAGCTGATCTGTCTTTACCTCGAGGAATTGGAGAGAAACTGATTCTGCGCCTTGCAGCCAAGGAGCTGGGCCTGACAGCCTCGACTGTTCTGCCAAAAAGGGCTGTACAGTTTGGATCTCGGATTGCAAAACTAGAGAGCAGCAGTGAAAAAGCATCTGACACGTGCAGCAGACTGAAGTTACTTTCAATAGATGAATTATAGACCTGTATCTTGAGATGTTGCACTTATTCTATATGCAAATTCAGTAAATCTTTCAAGTTTTCTTAGAATGTTTAGTCTGGTTTTTTTACACACTTGGACATAATTATTAATAATCAGTTGTACATGTGTACATGTATGAGGAACTCACTATGAATGCATCCTGTACTTTTACCTTTTTTTGTTGTTTTAATACTGAGAATGGTTCATTTACAATAGTAAGTGGAATCACTTTGGTGATAACACAGCATTTTTGTCTCTGACAGGTGATTTTCAACACTTGTAATCCAAGTGCTGTCACTAAACGTAACAGCATTGAAACAGTTTTTATTGAACAATTTATAGTTGCATTTACTTTATTAAGTTACTTTTTAAGATGCCAACCATCGTATCTTTTTTAATTTTGGCACCTTGATGGACTCTTCTTCAACTCTTTTTGAAATATCAATTCCAAGGGGAGCTCTAGAAAACAAAATTATGTATTTATTAAAAATTAACATCAGCATTGCCATATTGCACAGATGTACAGCTTCACACAGACCTTTTTTACAATTGGCACAAGAGTCAAAGAATTTCAGTACATTCCCTGCACTTCTAACACTGTGATCATTAACATGGTCTATCTGAAGCTGCACCTGGAAACATGTTTACACTGAGAAAATATCTGCATCTGTAGCTATTCTGAACTCTAGGAACACAATTGTGATTTCAAAGCCATCTTCTGGGGCTGTTTTATTTAGATCCTGATTCTAGTTGATAATTCATTTTGTATCTTGCTGATGAATGCAAGACACACTTAGGGATTCAAAGTTATCTTTTTCTATGACAATCTTAAATAATGTTATGCCTACCACAAGTAAAACTTACTTTTTTGCTCACTGAAATATATACAGCAAATTATTTTTGGAGGATTTTATAATTTTTCATGTGAAAATTGTAATACAATTTTTTTTCTGTACTAAGACTATCCAAGTCTGTTTTTCTGAAAAGGAAAAAAACCTGAAAAAATCCCAAGTTTAAGACCAGCTGGTACTTTTGAAATATCAGCATTTTATTTGGCCTTAAGCCTAAGATCTACACAATCATAGTAGGAAAACACATACTACTGTTATGATGTGTGGTGACTTAAGTTTCTGAGCCGAAATGAAAGTAAATGCCAGCCACAATTATTTGTATTTAACAACTACCTTGGAAAGTAACTTTTAAAATTTTTATGTGCTGCAAAGACACTCCTCAGCAGCCTGTGCCTCTTTTTCGTGTGACTTCTTGCCGTTTCCCTGCCCACAGTGAGCAGTGAGGAAGGAGACTGGGAAGGCAGTCACTTACCTTGGCTCGTAGCGGATGCCAGCAGTACTGTGCAGAACCCCCAGTCCTGCACGGAGCCTTTCAATGCCATTCCTGAGCAAGAAAGCAAGTAGATAAAAATGGATGTCACAGCTCTGAGTACGAGCACGCGGTTCAGTCAGCACAAAAAGGTTCTTGACTCTCATGTCAACTTTGCATGTACTCCTGTAATGTTCAAAGAAAAACAACTCTTACCATGCAATCATAACACCATTATCCGTGCAGAGTCTTGGAGGAGGACACAGTAAAGCAAAATCATTTGCATCTGCCAAATTCTGTAGACCTTTTCGGATATACTGGTTACTTGCTACTCCTCCTGATACAACCTGACAGCATTTCAAAAAGAAAAAAAGGCATTAACTCAAAAGTACTGATGGGTCACACACAACTAGCATCCTGTTTTAAAAAGGGTTATCAGTTGAAGTTCCAATAAATGCTGCATTTGAAGATTAAAACATACCAGAAAAGAGTATGCCAAGTGAGCTTATTATGCTAAGAGACATTCCTGAAGCATGTCAGTCTAGTGGAAGGTGTCCCTGCCCACGGCAGGAGGGTTGGAACTGGATGATCTTTAAGGTCATTTCCAAGCTAAACCAGTCTATGGCTCTACTGTAACTAGAAGAGCCATCAAGTACTGGGGAGCACAAAGTCAAATTATGTGGCATAAATTGTTATGAGAGGTTAGATTAGATGGTAAGAAAATACCTCTCTAGCTTAAAACCCAGCTAAATATTTATTAGACTATTACTTCAATCCTGATACTTTAACAATGTAATGCATACTAAGATCTTCTTCACATGTCAAGGCAGAAAGTGCAACAAGGCATCTGCATCTTCAAATGATGTCATAGAGTCAGATACAAAAAGGGAAAAAAAAGTATACTCACCAAAGTGGCATTTTTTGATGGCAATAGGCTGTTTTTGATGCAGAACAGCATGGCCCGATATGTCCTCTGGATAATATGAACAGTCACTGCATGCTGTACAGCAGCAGCAACATCCTTAACACAGGACAGGATCTCACCTTCTTGAATACCTACAAAAGCATATCATCAAAGGGGGGTGGTTCCTGACTGTACGTCATCAAAAGCTCATTTTGTATCTGACTGCCTGAAAATACCTTCTTCTTTTTCTTTTTGTACAATGGCATGAGTGACAAGGTTCTGCAGTCCAGAGAAGGAGAAGTCACAGTTCCGATAGTGCTGCATGGGCAGTCGGAAGGTGAGCAGCTCCTGGTTCCCAGCCTGAGCCAAGTGCTCTATGGCCTTCCCCCCAGACATGCTGTGGCATTCTGGGTGCTTTCTTAGGGACAGTCTTCGTGCTACCTGAGGAGATGATAAACAACAGACTTGGAATCAGTGCCTCCTGGAGCTGCATCACTGTACTGTAGTCCATGGAGTAAAACGTGACACCAAAAAATCCAGTCCAATGTGAAATTACAAACAGCATGGTAAGGATAAGACATAGCACCAGGCCAGCAGGATTTCTTTTCCCTGGAGTATTTAGAAATGCAGTTCTAGAACAATCTGGGCAAACATAAGGATCAACAAATTTTGCAGGAAACATTACTCCATTTTTAAGCTATAGGAAATGCACAGATTACCATACTGTATTTCCAGATTCACAGGAACAAAGCTGGTTTCAACTTTTGAAAATCCCTTTTCTGACTCTATGCACTCCGACAATTTTGAATTAATATGCACAAATACTGTTTAAAAACTCTGTGTCTAAGAGCAAAGCCATAAGCAACCAATTTTTCAGACTCAGAAAACTTAAGATTCTGAAAGCTAAACCATGCTTTTCAAACTGTAAAAACTAAAATTAGTAAGAAATGTTTTAGTATGCATTGTTTTAAACCTGACAGTATCCTTTAAAATACCTCTATAAATCTTCTCAAATTAATACAACTTCTTTGTATAATCAATGTCAATGAAACTTCCAACACCAGTTTTGGTCATGTTGCCTATTTGCTAAAATATAATGAATGTACATATGTTGCAATTGATGTTTTGTGTACATCTTTAACAGTCTCATACCTTAAATCTACGGCATTTCAAAATAGAAAAAAAAGTTACATAAAACTGGTATTGCATTGAATTGCTGTCCTCAGGCTGATTGATGATAATACTGCCATTATATAGTATAAATGCAATAAAAAGAAGAAAATAACTAAGGAAAGGTAAGGGAAGGAAGTATTACCTTGTCCAGCATGTCACCTGGTGCGATATCGATGGACTGTCCAAGCAGGAGGAAATCTGAAACTCCTTGTGCTACTGCCAGGAGACAGTGGCCTCCAGAGATCAGGAGAACTAAGAAGGGAAATTCCAGGTGATGTGTGAGCCTGATGGTCAGTGCGTGAGCCTCCATGTGATGGATGGGGATGAAGGGCTTCTGGTGCCTGTTGACCAAGCTCAGGCTGTACTGCAGCCCCACGCCCAGGCTCAGAGCGAGCCCGGGCTTCACTGTGGTGGCCACAGCTGCAAGCTCAGCCACAGAAACGCCACTGGCATGAAGGGCCTCTTGTACCACTTGCTCAATGTTTTCTCTGTGAAGCTGCTGTGCCACCACGGGAATTATTCCGCCTGTCCTAGTAAAACCAAGCAATTACAATGCATCAGTATTTCGTGACAGACAGAATGCCATAAAAATAGTTTTCAGGCAGCTCTTAACCTTGTCATATCCTGCCTGTTTCCTTAGTGCATTCTCAAATGCCTTGTTTAGTGTCAAGGGCACTCAAAAGAGCATAATTCTCAGTGGAAGGTCAGAAAAGGATGGAACTTGACCTTTTTTGGTACAGTTGCTTTTAAAATGTATCTGAACACTGTTCCAAAACAATGTAACTTAATATTCACAACCCCTCACTTGTCAGTTCATGTTCATAACCACCAAGGCTTATATTTGATTAATTTTCCCCTTAAAAAGTCAAGACATTTGGTGATTTTAACAGTAGCAATGATTTCATCTTTTATTCAAACTAGAGAAGTAATCTGTCTCTCTTTGAAAGAAAATACTGGAGAAAACTTGTTAAATGCGTGGCATTTCTTTCCTCCCCCTTAGTACTATCTTAGGCAGTATCGTGGCCCAAGCAATTCATCTTCACACCTACCCACCCCTTCCTGACTTTAACGGGACAGGGAAGACTTTTATACGGATGATATTCTAAGTAACAATAACAATAAAATCGTTGTTAAGGCAGAAGCCTTGAGAGAAGTCTGTTCTTACTGTAAATGAACCTCCTTCTGACAGTGCAGTGCCTCTCCCAGAACACAGCCAGCTTCATCCACCACAGCAGCGCCGGTGTCGTCACAGCTCGTCTCTATTCCCAAAACCAGCCTACGCAAACGCTGCTGTCCAGGGTGAGCAGAGCTGCTCCTCCGCCACGCAGCTCGGCCGTGCTTGACTGACCGCAAAAGACTTCTGGCAATACTGTTCATTGTTTGTAATCTACCTGCTGGTTACGTCTAGAAGAGAACTGTACAGTTTACTATTTACTAGAGGGTTTTCAAGCACGTGTTCCGCTCTGACTTTCTGCGTTTTTAAAGTCATGAATGGCCACATGCGACATTTAAGACCCTACGAAAAAACAGCTGGGAGGTAACGACTTGTTTTACCTGAATTACGTGTGAGGAGTTCCTCACCACGTTTGCTGGCGGTGCCTCCCGCAGCCCTAAGGGAGGTCACAGCCTGCCCGTGGCCCGCAGCAGAAGCGGGCAGGGCCGGGCAGGGCAGGCCTGGCCGCTCCGCCGCTTCACGGGCTCGGCCCCATCCCTACGGATCCTCGTCCCGCCCGGCCAGGGGGAGCGGCGGCCGGAACTCCCCCGAACGCCCGCCCGTGTCGCGGAGCTGTCGCGCTGTCCCCGCGTCGCGATCTGACACCACCCCGCCCCTCGTCCGCCTCGCCCGCCGGGGACACGGGGCGGCGCTCTGGGCCCGGCCCCGCTCCGCCCGCCGGGGACACGGGGCGGTGCTGCGGGCCCGGCGCAGCCGCCGTGCGGGAGCGCCCAGCCCTCCCCAGTCCTCCGCAAGCCTAGGGCTTTGTCCAGCCGCCCCCAGGCACCCCGGCCCCGGGACTTGTGGACACTACAGTCCGGCCGTGTTTTGCAGTCCCTGCCCCTCGGCAGCGACTGTCAAAGGCAGCACAGCCTTGTGATGACCATTATTTAAAAATCAGCTAGTTACCACTTCTGTGCAAACAACACAAAGAACTAATTACTTCCAATTGCTGAAGAAAATTTGTAACTCATTACCCTTGTTTTTAACAGCATCTTTATCGATAATGTAAATAGCCAGAAAATTACTGTAGCAAATAAAAAGAAATACACCACTGTAGGCTTGTCTTTTTTTTATTTTAATTTTTTTCCCAGCTCACTGGCTGTCACTACAACCGAAGTGTAAATCAAGTCTTAAATGGAGTCTTCTGTTAAATCTGAGCCGGTTTTGGCTGGCAGACACACAGCAGACTTCAGAATTCATCCTTTTTCCATGACAGAGAAGTAAGTGCTCAGAGCTGTAGATGTACCTCCTTCACTCTAACTTCAGAGATGATTATATACAAGATCACCACGTGCTACACAGTACCCCTAAAACGCAGCATTCCTCCACATTTCCAAGACATGCAAGTTATCAATACCTTTTTCTGCATAGTTAGTCCATGTGATTTGCCTACTCACCTACTTCTAGTTCAGCTTCTATTCTAGCTTACAACCTACACAGTTTCCCTTACAGGTTCTGACACTTGCTCTGTAACAGAGCAGCTTCTCCTACACAGCAGCAACCCTTTCCCCATCACCTCACAGGCCTCCCAGCTACTGAAAAATAACCCACCAGTCAGTATCAGAGAAAACAGTCAAAAATCCACACCTAAAAAGAAATTGCAATTTTTCAGGATGTCCCATTTACACATAGAAAAGTCAGTATCCTGGTAAGCAAAATGAAATACACAACAGTGGCAACTTGTAAAAGCGCACATAAACCAAGCCATGGTGTTGATGTGGAAATCCCCTGAGCTGGCAGTTAAGGACTTTCTTCAGTCATTGTGACAAAAAAAAAATTTAAAAAATCACAATAACAGAAAAGGCAGGAATTATACCATCAATTTATGCTCGCTGTCACAGTACTTACTGTGGGACAAACTTTTACAATGCAAAAAGAAGCACAACCACCTACAATCCATTACAGCAGAAACTACCTAATTTCACTTAATCTAAGAATGTGGCCTCACCAGTCCTTGGCATTGAGGATTCTGGATTTATATGTAAAGTTACCACCTGCATTATGGATGATGGGTATTTCTGAAACTCTGCTCTCCATTTCAGCTGTTACTTGCACCTTCCTTAACAAGCCACTTGCATCAACCACACATACAGTCTTAGTGGGGATTAGACTTTAGAGCTGGGCCTGCCCAGTTCTTCATGGAAATCTTCCTTCTACACATTTCCAATCCACATCAAAGTATTTGAAGGCATCTTCTTACAAAGTTGATTTTCCTCCCAGACAATGCTGCAGGAAGCAGGAATTGTGTCTCAGACGTAAAAGCATCTCTCCCTGACTACGATGAGATACTCAGCATAGCAGACTACTTGTTTCCTTCACCCAAGGAGCAGCAGTAGCCATGTCAGGGGCAGCCAGTGTCAAACCTTCTGCTTAGTATTTATTGATGCCAAAGAGTCGAACCCCGTGCAACTGTGGCAGCTTGGGGATCAGCACGGTCAGGAGAGAGGCTGTGTTGAGGATAAAATGTGTCGGATCATACTTTGTATAGAAACTCGTCAGGAAGTACCTGCAGGAGAAAAGGGAGAAAGCTTAGCTGATGGCAGTCTTGTCTAAAACACATACAAAGCATAGCTGAAAGAAGTGCTTTACTGATCAGTAACATTTTACTGGTTAACGACATCTATTCCTGTTTTAAAAATCTCACCTGAGGTTCTAGAATATCTGCAGCAAAATTATGGTCTAAGTATCTTCTTCCCACACCTCTCAAGGTGCTAAAAAGCAACTCTTAGTCCACTGTTTTCTTCCAGCACTCCTCCCCAACTTATTTTGAGGAGTTACAGATATTTTTTCAGTTTCTGTCCTTTATGAGCCAACTTTCTAAACATCATGCAGGATCTTCCCTCCCCTCTCACTCTGCCACATAAGTGGACATGTAAATTTTCTTCAGGGAAAAACAGAAAGACTTTTAAAGTCGGATATTAAATATGCATCTGACTTTTCTTAGTTAGACAACCACACTTTTGTCAACAGAGACAGGTGTGTAGAATTCCTAAGCCATCTGCATAGTGTAAATAGAAGACAGTATGTACAAAGCAAAACTGACCCCATTCATTGAGGACTGACACACTCCTAGCTCACAAGTTGTAAAATGCTTAATACATGCTGTCACAAAAGCAATTATTTCAGATTTTCAGTATTTGTGACTTCACAATCTCTTAAAGGACTTCAAGAGTTAACAGTAAGTTTTCCTCACAACATTTTTAATCTTTAAAACTTTCCCCATGAATAACTCTTTACAATCTTTGACTTTAGTGTGTGGAGTGTCAAAAGCAGAAGAAAGACTGTTGATTACATAGCCTGTAAATAAATACTTCCTACAGCTGTGATGTAGAAATAAACAAACAAACTAGAAAAAAAGACAGAAAATAGTTTTAGACTGTGAATTGCAACCCATTACAGTGCATCTTTCGAAATCATGGCTTCACATGTCAATTAATCTATAATATATTTTTGAACTCACAGAATTATAGGAGAGATTGTGAAGAACTTCCTTGAGGATGTGAACTGTACTCCATAATCCAGTTGTTCCCAGTGTGTTAGTAGCCTAGCTTTGCCCTGATCAGGTGTTTCAAAAGGAGTTCCCTTTACTGCATGCAAAAACACATACATTCCCTAGGGAAAATAAAAAGTGAATAGCGGCACTTTTAACAATGTTTTAATATAATTGTTACATTGTTCAATGCATTATAAAATTAAAAAAAAAAAAAAAAAAAGAGAGTGAGTGAATTCTCACCCAGAAGAGCTGCTAGCCTGTAATGACAAATTATTGAAGAGGAAGGAAGAGAAAAGAAGTGATTTGCCTGAGACTGTGCAGTCATTGGTAGAGTCAGAATAAAAGCCAAAGTCAGTGTGACATCCAATCCACTCCCTTGCCTTCTACATTAGATGGCAAAAATTCCATTAATTCAACAGAATTTTAACGAGCACTGTATCAAGTGTGGGACTGCTGATTTGTATCACCACTTTCCCAGCACAACGTTAACTGAGCGATGAGCAGAGTGTGCACAAAGCAAAAATCTACCTGCAAACAATGACAATATCACAAGAACTCCTGAAAGCTTTCTCAGCCCCTTACCAGCTGAATACCACCTGTCCACCTCTTTGCTGCTTCTCTTTAACCATGCTGGGCTTTCTCTGTGACTGTTCCTGTTTGATGGGAACATGCCACATCAGGTTTGCTCTTAAAGACCACTTTGGGCCTCTTGGTGGAGTACACCCTATTCCAGTTTTAAAAAACACTTGTTTTCTATCAAAGAGAGCACACCAACTCCAAGCAAGAGCCTCTATCAGCAAATAGCAAATATTTTCTTCCCTTTCTTACGCACATACAAAAAATTTTATTGAAAGCTTTATATATAAAAAACCCCCACATTTCTTCCAAATTCTTATAATGGAGGTGAAATCTCAGCAAATCACTTCATGTCTCCTTCCACTTTTTTTTGCAACAGCCTCCAGACCAGAGCCCTGTGAACCTAGGACAACTGATTTGTTTAATTAATTTTTTGATTCATGACATTTGCAGTGTCTCAGTTTTAATAACCATAAAGGCACTTTTAGGACCAATCTAAATGCTTACTCCACATTTTATTTCCCAGTGGTACTTGCAGAAAGAACCAACAAAAATGTCTTCAAGGTTAGCTAAGAGTTTTCCCTTAGCAGAAATTAAAGATTTATTTTCCTCAAACCATTCAAGGATTTGTTTCCAAAAGAAGTTTCATTTAAATTCTGAAATATCCAACAGTGCAATTTATACTCATCTTCTAGTGTTCCACTACAAAACTACTTGCCAGTGCATGCTCTCATCCCTGTTGTCATTACAGCTACTTGCAATGAGTTCAGTAAGGCATGTGGGAAATATTTAGTAATACTTGTCTCTGCCAACATCTTCTGAAGTCAGACATGTCTGATGCTGTCAAAGATAACACACAAAACGCTCTAAGGACAGTTACAATTCCACCAATAGTTTCAAACCTATCTACAAAACCAAAAAGCTCAAATAAAAACGAAAATTTTACATTCAAGAGGATATTACCAATCCTCAGTGAACTATCATTTTCCTAAGCAAGGAAGGAGCTATCTTTTTGTCAAGTCTTCTTTGCTGGTTACGTTAGAAAGCTGAGCTAGCAAACCTCAAGTATGATGTAAATTTTTGGGTTAAGGCCCTCTTTTCTCTAAGCATGGCAGGACCAATATAGATAGCTGCACTACTTTAAGTGATTACAAGAAAATGATAGGATCCTGGGGAGAGCAGCAGAAAGCAGCTTACAAAATCTTTTGCATTCAAAAGTCATCATGCAAATCACAACCCCCTGAATAACAAATGATTTCAGGACTGGGGTCAAAGTATTTCAGTTTTTCCCACTGCTTTCAAGCAAGATTTCTCTAATGTCATGTATGGTGACAATATTGTATGGTGAAGTCATTGTGAGTTATGTAGCTTGGCCAGAAATCAAAGGTAGAAGAAAACAGAATACATATATTTCTCTTAAAGAAAATAGGTAAGGTGCTAAAATTAAACATTCTGAGATACTAGCAGATTTATGTGGAAAAATTAGTAGGTAGTGTCCAAGAATTAAAAATGTGATAGTTTCTGGATTCAGCACAGCTCTCTAAAAATAAAAGTTGGTTGGCATGATGCTTTTATGTCTGCAACCTTCCAGCCTAATTAAATGCCGTTTAAAAGAATACATAACTACATAAAGAATATTTCACCTCTTTCATGCTTAAACCAAAAGTGGTCATGTATCACTCCTCCTCCCCAAAACAGCCACTCATGGGTGGATAGGCCAAGGAGAGGTGGTGTTTTGGATAGCAGGGTTTCACTGTCCATACAGACTGGCTACTTTCCTCTTCCCTTGCTACTGAAAATAAATACACATGAACAGCAACTTTTCCAGTTCTGTGCCAAGAGAGGGTACTCACCAGGTTGTGAATGACATTTGTTAAAGTCCAGGCAACAGGGACACTAAAGAAGGGAATGCTGAGCAGGACAATGTGCAGCATGCCGACTCCGAGCGCGTATGTCAGCCACATTCCACGGCTGTTCATCACCCGGGTGTTTGGATTTACCTCGCTGTGGGCAACTCCTACGTTCATTTTTACCCTATAAAACAGATCTGTTTGAAGACTGAGACTACCGTTACAGACGACTACTTCACATATGCAGTTTTCAAATGTGGGAAAAAGCTGCTTTAAAGAAGCAGGTCTGGAGAGAATACAGTGCATGAACCAGGATGTACCTCAAGATCTTCAAACTATGGTTTATAGAGAAGTCAGTACAAAGGGACAGTCTGGAACTGTTTGTTTAAAACAAGTTCAAACAAATAAAACTCACAAGCCTTATACAGAAGGGACATTTTTAAAAAAATAGTAAGCTGTGATGTCAGCAGCTGAAGTTGCAAAGCTGTAAGAAACCAAGCTAATAACTTCTATCCTCTGAATTAGCTTCTCCATCCATGACAATATCCAAAGTTCTTTTCCACTTCCCACATCAGACAATCTGCCTCGTCTTTCTTGTTCATGTAATGGCTAGAGAAGAATTCTGCATATACCAAGTGCCCAGCCACCTTCTTCTAGAAAGAACAATGAAGGAGTAATCTACACCTCTTTTTCTTGAAGCAAAGTGCAGATTTCCTCCTCTCCCCATCTATTAGCTTTCAGACAGACATTTCCATCTTTTAAATTTGGCTGAAATTAGAGAACAGGTTCAAAAGTTTTCTAAGCAACAGACACATGCAGAGATACACAGGATAATTTCATATGCTGATATATTCAGGAAACTGACAGAACTTACCTACAGTGCCACTCTCGTCCCATTGCAGTAAAATTTGCAATGGTAATTAAAAAAACTCCTGTATTATTGCTTACTGCAAACTCACGTGATCTCTGGGACTATATATATTCATTTATGGGAGGGGGATGAAGCTTTTTTTTTTTTTGCAATCATCTGAATCAGAATACAAAAGCACTATTTAACCAGCAGCTTGCTTTTGGTAGGAAGTTTGTTTCTGACACTTACGTAGGTGCTGTACAGAGTATAAAATAAATATAAAACACTCGAGTATTCTGCAATATGAACAGCGGTAGACTAAAAATAGACACGATGAACCCGAACCGGGGCACTGCCGACCTTACCCGGTACCTGTCGCAAACCATTCCCAGCCGTGCGCTTGCAGGGGACACATTCATTACCTGGGATGGGCACCGCGAGCCTGTTCCTCTCTCNNGGCGGCCCTGGGCCCTGGGCTGAGGCCGGGCAGGCCTCGGGAGCAGCGAGCGCCTCGCAGAGCGGGAGCAGCGCCCCGCCTCTCGCAGCGAGAACCGGGAACTGCGGACGGCTCGTGTGGTTTGGGGTAAAGTCGAGGGCCCGCAGGATTAATCTGAAGCTTTTCGCCCGTTGCTTCGTCCCATAAGGCGGAGAATTGCCTCAGTGCGTGCTGGGGAGGGCCCCTGAGAAAGGCGGTGCTCGGAGGGGGCGTTCTTGGTGTGGCTCCAAACGTCTGTGGGGCCGTGGCCGTGAGGTTTAGGGAGATTTCATCCCCGGTTTAGCTGAGGGTGTGTAGGACCGCGGCTGTTGCTATGTCGGACTTACTGTTAGAGGGATAGAAGGGTTAGAGCAGTGACGGGTCTCGCACGTAGAAAATGCTGTGCTTTCCCTCAGAGCAGAGCTGTAACGCGTCTGGTGCGTGAAGAGTTACAGTAGTAAGGTGGCTTGAGCTGAAATATGTGTCTTTTAGCTGACAGTCATCATGGGTTGGATGCTTTTCCATAGGTAGGAAGGCCCAGAGGTCCCTCCCTCTGTCCCACAGGTGTTCTGAGATGTGGCCAGCTTTGCATCTCTCAGTTTGGGTCCAGGGCAGGGGAGGGCACCCTGGGAGCTGGTTCCTCTCCCAAACTGCCTGCATCAGTCACACCTCATAGAAAATTTGTCTTTGAGATCTGCAGCATTTCTGTTTTAAGACCCTCCCGTATCTTAGTCAGTGTCTTCTGATGGAGAGACATCGATCTCCCATCTGATTTACTTCCATGAGTACATCATGAAGCACGTGACACAGAAGTCCCGTACAATGTGTGAATGCCTCAAAACCTGCCTCTCTGAACACGTGTATGTGATATTAATACCGATTCATCTTCAGCAGCACACCTTTTCTCCTGCTCCTCTTGTTTTCCAGTTGGTGGAAAAACGATTTGTCAGACCCCTTTACCTTTTACATCTGAAAGGTAAACTCCCTTTGCAATGTAAATATCAATAATAAAGAGAAAACCGCTTTGTAGCTGTTCCTAGAAAAGTTTCAGTGCTGCTTGTACTTCGTAACACTGCACTTCCTCCCCCCTCCCGACCCAAATAACCACATTTTTACTTTGTCTTTTATGTTTGAAGAGTCGCTGTCTTTAGAAGGATATTGAGGCAGAGAAACGTCCTATAATTGTTGTATCAGCTCTATGTACCCTGCAGGGCAGTGCTGCTTAGGGGTGTTGGCTACAATCCCTCCCCAGGTTCTGTCTGTGTCAGGAGGAAATCTGGGTTTGTTCCATTCCTCCACGTGTGCTCATATCCTTGGGACAGGTGCTGAATGTGCAGTCTGTGTTCTTCAGCAGATGCCGTTGACTGAATCAGTGGGGAAGCCAGGCCTGTCGGGATTGTTTGCCTTTCAGTGTAAATAGCATTATGTAACATAACCTAGAGAAGAGAATAAGCCTGTCTGAACCGTTCTTGAGGTGCAGAGTGCTGCCTAGCACTGCTTTTCCCCCTGCCTCTCTCATATGCATATAAAACTGGTTGAGTTCTTTTGTGGCAGGCTACAAGGATCAGCAAAATAGTTTTCCTGGGGCTTGGCTGTGTGTGTCAATGTGGGTACTTTAACAGAAAGGCATGCTAAAATTCACAGATCCACGTACAGTCTCTTCATAGGGCAGCGTCTCTATAATACAGCAAGAATTTTATAACCCTTTGTGTTTCTAATGATTAAAAAAAAGAAATCACTGGTTTATAAGGCATCCTCATTTTCAAGTGAGAGATAGAGTGACATAAAAATAAAATGACCTGCCTGAGGACACACAATACGTCAGATCAGAGAGGCAAGATAGTAACGGAGAAACTCTTTGGGTTTGGTTAGGCTTTCATTTTTGTCAGTACATCATGTTGCCGTTGAATATGGCTTTCCCTCAGCACCACTGTGTTGCCTCCCCATTTCTGTCTCAACACCTATTGACTGCAGAGGAAGCTGACTACTACTGTGACTTGAACATTTCACTTTTCCAGCCATAATGTTGTGTTTTTCTACATTCAAAAGTTCCTGTGGAACAGTTTCTTAGAAATGTGTAATTGTAGTGTTCCTTTTATATTCTTTTTCTGTTATTTTTCTATGCAGCTTCCCTGAATCTTATTCCACCATGAAACAGCTGCCTGGAGAGACAATTCGGCTCCTTTCAAGTTCTCAGGTGATTACTTCAGTTGTCAGCGTGGTGAAGGAGCTGCTAGAAAATTCCTTGGATGCCAGTGCTACAGGCATTGATATTAAACTGGTAAGTCTTTCTGTCAAAAAGAATTGGATATAAAATAAGATGCAAGGAAAATTGTTCCATTGCAAATGTAGTTTTTTAGGCTACTGTGGTTTGGGGAATGTTGATGATTATTATATACTTAAATGTATATATTTTTACCTCAAGGAAAAATGGTACATAATTAGTTTCCATTTGTGTTTTTGAGGCCCTGTGTAAGGCATGTTTGTGCTTCTGAGTGTATCTTGGGGAAAAAACTGTCATCTTCCTTAATCCTCCTTTTCCTACTTAAAATTTACATTTTCTGACTAATAGCCTGTTTTAAAAGATGTTAGCCTTAAGTTTGCTGCTAGGCTGACATATTTATTGCTCATTACAAAGTATTGTAAGAAAGGTGAAAATGGAGACAGTGGAAAAGGTGGCCATTCAAAACAAAAGATGTTTTTGTAATATAAATCACCACCTTATCTCTAGTTAGCATGATGAATTCTGGCGACTTCTAACTCCTTGTTTTTAAAAGCTCTTAAAAAAATTTGGCGTGTCACTCAAGGATAGTTTCTGAAAATAGAAAATACAACTTTTAATAAATAATTTGAGTTTTCCCCCCCCG
>VZTZ01023952.1:110429-204173 GCA_013400955.1 Drymodes brunneopygia
CCCCCCAAACTGGGTAAAATGGGTAACTGGTCAGCTTCTCTTGCTGTCATATTTCTGCTTCTGCAGTGTTTTGTCAGCAGCTGTATAGTAGCAGTATCTCTTGCTTAGTAAGAAAGAAGTGTTATCTCCTGTATAAATATATGTACAATCCAGAATTATATCCTATTTCCTTTTCTGCAAATAACAGTGAATGTATAGGATATTGATGAATTAAGCAATTAGACAAATGCTCTTAAACGCAAATCAGTTTCTTCTTGTTTCTTTGTCCATGTCTGCTGTGTTTTCTGAATGAGTCTAGAGTTTTTTCCATCTGAGAATGATTTCCTGCAGATGTCAAGCAACATGTTTTTTACTGCTTTGAGTGAACTGAAGATGTTCTGCCTTTGCTATGGTCTCTCATAATCTCTGTCTTTTCAATATTTCGATTGCAGAGTATCTTGCATCATGAGTAACTCCAGAGTGAGTAGTGTGTGCACAGTTGTGGGGATAAGGGTATTGGGATCAGATCTGGGAACAGTCACTGCTAGAAGGGAACAGAAAGGTTTTGGAGCTTTCCAGAATTGTTGGAACAAACCTTGCAGAGGAGAGATCCCTCTAACCAGCGTGGGTTTCACAGCACAGTAACCAGCTGTTTTCATAGTGAGAAGTCCCAAATCAATTAAAAAGAGCATTTTCAACCATTTTCAGTGCATGAGTCATGTACGCTACTCTTACATTCTTTGTCAGTCCAGCCCAATCCAAAACACTGTAGTACCAAACAAACCAACCTGGCTTTACACAAGTTGTCAGCAATTAAGAGATTTGCTAATTATTCTTCTGTGGGTACTAGAGAAGAGAAAACCTGTACTCTGCTGAGCTCTAGATAGTAATACTGTAAAACAATGGATTTTTTTCTAGTATTTTTAAATGGGAAATTAAAATAATTCTGACCATGTAATAGATGTCAATGACCACATTAACTCTGGATTAGTTCAAAAGCATAACAGAAAAGAGAAACTTTGAAATACCATTTTACAGGTTGATGGGTTTTGCCTGAAACTGCAGCATTTTCATTGTTTTAATCTTTTTCAGTTGGAATAGGAGGGCATAGGTTACCCAATTTGCCAGAACAAAGATAGCAATTACTTTTTTTTGCAGACAGCCAGCAACTAACATGAAGATGGAATGGGTCTCAGATAAAAGTCATGGCAGTGGTGAACTGTAGTGGGAAGCTTTGGCTGGTGTTTAAGTCTTGATTGACCAGACACCCATAGGTGATGTTATTTGGCATCTTTGCTTTGTGTATCAAAGCTGAATCAGACTGATTGGCATCAGTGACCTGGCAGAGCAACTTAAACATTTCATGGGTTCATAACCTTGGTAAGATTCAGCTCATGGAGGAAGCTGTTACCGAATGCAGAGTTTAAGCACTGTAATACTTACATAAAACGTGCACAAGTGAAAATGAGTAAGATTAGAAGAGAAATGGAGAATCATTTAGGTAAAATTTTGATTCAAGATAAATCTCACTTTTCTTAAGTGGCTAAGTGGTCTGAAAGTAAAAATTAGTATGGAAAAGAGGGGTTCATTGTAAAATTCTCAAATCCTTCATTACCACATACAGCAGCAGGTTAGAGGGTTTCCTGCCTGTATCTCCTTATGTGTTTTTATGCTCATCTGAGGTGTATTGCTTAGTTCTGTTTTGCTGCCCAATAGGAGGTTGACTCAAACATGAGCAAAAACAAAATGGTTTTTTCACCTGAAGACAGCTTTTGTGCCATTCATTACAACAGAAAGTGAAATGTGCCTGTATTTCTGTTGTGTTTTGTGTAATGTGGTTCTGAGCGTACCTCAGAGACTTTTGATGTTTCCTAAAGCAGATTATGTGTGAATACAGATAATATATTTAGATACCTTTCTTTTGTTTTTAACTGCATCATTTTTTTTTACTTCAAGAAATAACCTTGTGAGTACATTATGATTTTTCATAATTGTTTTCAGTATAGGCCCAGGTAGGACTGTGTAATCAGTCAGCTTTCAGTGATCAACCATCACATGATCTGTCCAGCATCAGTGGTGGCAGCCACTGTTTTAAGATACTCTTTCTAAGCACTGTTTTAAGATACTCACCTGGATGTATTACACAGCACATTTTTTGTGTGTTACATCACAACCTTTCCAAAGAGCCAGTCTCGCTTCTGGGAAAGAAGCTTAGTTAGTGATCCTGCAGCTCTGATTACTTTCTCCTCCTGGTTTGTGGTTCTTCTGGGTGCTGCTCACTTGTGCAGACTGTAATGTAGCTGGAAAGAAGAATTTTTTGCTGCACGTGTTTGAGGCATTACAGAACCTAAATTTCATCTTTCATTTAGCTGTTACAAATATCTGGGTTTTCAGAGTTTTACCCTATTTATGCTGGTTCTTAGTGCAATGACATATTTAAATGGGAATTCACTAAAATACGCATTGCATGTACGTAGGGGTAAATCACAAAGATTGAACTTTGCTTCCTTGAAACCTGCTTTAAAAGAGAGTCTGGAACCTTTACTTCTTTCTGTAAAGTATTGTATTTCTTTACAAGCTTTTTTATTACCCTCACCATTCATGCCTTGCCCCCCGCCTTAGAATTTCAATTTCTGTATATTGAGACACAACATGGAACTTGGAAGATGTAGTGGAATCACATCAATCAAGATGGAAACCGAAAGTGGTATGAAGTGAGGGCCTACTGAATTCAATGGATGCAGAGCTGCATCCAAGTGATTTCAAAAAAATTGGTACCAAGTAGGTATGAGAGGTGAAAAATCTTCAGCTTTCCAGCTATAGGTCTCTTTTTGAGCTTAGGTTTTGCTGTTTCCAAATCATTGGATATGAATTATGTTATGCAATTGGAGGAACCATCACTGTTATCCTAACTTGGTGTATTTTTCCTTTTTTTCCCCTTAAACAGAGACATTTAATGGTTGCTCAGTTCCTCCAAACAAGCAAAACTTACGCTTCTGTATAGATGGTTAGAAGCTGTAACTTCAGCTGCTTCAAACTTATGTCTTAATTTGGTTGTATTACTGCTCCTTTGTGTTTTGTTCTTTCTTTAGGAGAATTACGGGTTTAGCAAAATTGAAGTAAGAGACAATGGCAGTGGAATCAAGGTTGATGATGTTCCAGTTATGGCAATTAAACACTACACCTCAAAAATCAGCTCTTCTGAGGACCTTGAAAGGCTGACAACGTATGGTTTCCGTGGGGAAGCCTTGGGATCAATTTGCAGCATATCAGAGGTGAGCACTGCTATAAATGTGTAGCCTTTGTGTTATGATTTTTGTTGTCTGTATGTGTTCATGAAAGTTCTATTCTGTGCAAAGAGTTTAAATGTTCAGCAGCCTGCCAGGGATATGCTTGTGTATGCTGCCTTTCTCCCCACCCCCAGAAGCCATGTCAGATGAATTTCTTGTTTGTGTCAGTTCTGCCTTTCTGTCACACAGGTCACAGCAGTGCTCTGTTTATTTTGCTCAATCAAAACAGGTAACAGACAGACTGTGTTGTATTCTCTTTCCTTTTGTATCAGGGAGTATCATATCAAAGAGTATGGCTAAGTTGGCTACTTGAATTAGGGTAAATCAGGACAGGGAGCAGCAGGTGATGGCCAGGAGAAGTAATTTCAGGGAACTGATGGCCCACATTGCCACCAATCCAGTAATGATTTCTGCCTTGTTATCTCAGTGATCAGCAGTCATGGGATCTTGCTGGGCTCCTTATTGCTCTTTGACATGTATGTGACTGCAATTGCACAAACTTTGTCCCTATGAGTAAACAGGAGCCTGCCACCTGACCTATCTGAGTCTGAGCCATGTGTTTGTGTTAAGAGGATTGGCGGTCTACTGACATTTGCGACTTAACTTGTTGGCTAAGAGTAAATAAGTTTGTTCAAAGCCATCTGAAGAGCGTTCAGGCTGCTAAAGGCACAGCATCTGCCAGATCTGTTGTGCTTTGCCTTTCTGTATTCATGCTGCACCAAGGTCAAGGTTTGGATTCAAGTCTGCCAAGGATTAGATCGTGCAGGAAGATACCGATACCTGTGTCTGGTTGGAACCATCAGCTGTTGAGGTCAGGAGAGATGATGTTACAGCTTCACTCCTTGGTGCCTTGGGCTGCATTCACGCTGCACTAAGCAGGAGTGGGTTGGGTATTTGGATGGCGATTTCCAAAGATGCTTTCAAAAGTGTTGGTGTTATGATAGATGATGACAGGCCTCAATCATTGATTTCTTCTAATGAGCTCTCTGAGCAGAATGCCGTCTGTTTGGAGCTTCTAATCAGCTCTGTGGTGCATTTCATAAGAGATGGGAGGTGGCCTGAGTCTATGAAGTGCTTTAATAAGTATTACACCTTCTATCAGTAATTGTGTTAATTAACACTCCTGGCATTAATTGTGTTCTGCCTACCCAAACTGCTTCCTGAAATTTCAGTTTGAAGGTACTTTGCTATTGGCCCTTAAGTAGGTCTGTAATACTGTAATTTCCAGTTAATCAATTATTGTTTTTCTCTCCAGGGGCATGACTTAATGCTGAATGATTCATGAGAGACACTAAAATAAACCAAATATTCTGAAACTCTGTGTTAAACTTTGTCTTCCAGGTGATTAAAGGGCAGTGGTTCTGTTGTTCACAGTGTTGGTACCTGAACTCTGATTTATGACTGCTCTCGCTAAAGCAGTCTGTGTATTACCTTAATAGCTTACAAAACATGCTGTGACTGATTGCCACCTATCTTTAGGTGTGGAAAGATAATATATTGTTTGTTTGAGAGTAGTCTTTAAGTTTGTGGAATCTCACAGAAATTTAAGTTATCTTAGTGTGTTTCTCTCACGGAGGGTAAACATGCAATTGTCAATTGATGAAGTTCATTTAATCTGTGCTGGAATAGATAATAGAGCAGTATGTATTGTAGATAGTAGGAATTGCTGTGCTTTGTGGATTACTGTGATAGAAATGCTTTTAGTTAAACGGCAGGAAACATGCAGAATAATGCAGAATGTTTCTGTGCCTGTGAGAAATACCTGTAGAAGAAAAATTTTATAAACTAATTAAATGTAATTATGGTGATTAAAGTAACAGAGTGGTGAGTGTGGTAGCAAAGCTTATCTAAGCTCATTCTGCACTTTGTCTATCCCTGATTAATGTAGGTTTTTTTTTAAAATCACTCTTCAGGTTTTGGTTACAACAAAGACAGCTGATGATGATTTCAGCATTCAGTATGCTTTGGATAGCAACGGGCATGTAACTTCTAAAAAGCCTTCCCATCTTGGGCAAGGTAGGCTATCACTCTTCTGGTGTTGCAAGGTGACAGGTGTATTTTACGTTTCTCTGAGGCTCTATCTGATGTTGAAATACCTGTTGGGTACTTGAAGGCTGAGTATGAAATCTTTGCAGCTGTAAATATTTCTTGTCTTAGGTCTGTCAGCTGAGAATGTGTTGTCATAGCATGAGAAATGATGTCTTGGAAGTTGTTATAGATTGTAATTATAAACTAGTTTCTCCTTCTCTGACTCACTTCTTCAAGCTGACAGTGGAAGTAAAGCCAGTAAAAATTAAATGCTCCAGCCCTATATAAGTATATGAAAGATTTGTTCTGGACCAGAGTAATGTTTCTGTATGTAGCAAAATCCTTGCTTAAAGGAGGAAGAGTGGCCCTGCTGCCATCCATAGGAATTGCTGGAAGCAGCGTGGCTGTCAGACCAGGCAAAGTCACATTTCTTTCTAACCTGCAGAAAGGGTGTGCACCTAAGTTTTATTAAGGATTCTTTTTAAGATTTAGCCTGTAGTATTTTCCACGGCCAGAAAGCCTGCAAGTTGGATTGCCTTGTCTTTTGTTGAAATAGTTGAATTCTCTGACATATATTTAATGCTTTGCAATATCCTTATGGGCTAGGAATGGATGTGGTTGTGTTGGTGGATGAATATTCCTCCTCCTACTGTGTACTGTACCTTGAGCAGAGGCATCTGGCACCTCAGGTACTGCACTAAAGCAAATGCTTGTGAAGGTTTTTAATGAAGCACAGTGTTTCTTTGCCTCCAGATATGCCTGATTGGATTCTAGTCTGTTAATTAATCATTTTGCTAATGAAGGCTAACTTATGCCCTGGAAGAGTCTTCAGCTTTATTTAGTACTGATTCTCACTATTGTTAGTGTGTATGAAAGAAATCTTAATGCTGCAATTATAACTGTAAATAAAGGAGAGGAATCAAAGCTCTTGAGATACCTTTTTTGGGGGGATGACTGCTAATTTGGTACATTTCTTGTCATGCTAATAACTTAATCTATTGCAGCAACATACAAACATGTCTGTTTAAGTAAAAATAGTTTCTTCAATATCCAGTCAGTGATTTGCTTTCAGTATAATTTCTAATTATTTTTTGTCACCTGCTTGCAGGTACTACAGTAACAGTCCTAAATTTGTTTAAGAACCTTCCTGTAAGAAAGCAGTTTTACTCGACAAATAGAAAATGTAAGGAAGAACTGAAAAAAATCCAAGATCTCCTGACAGCATATGGTATCATAAAACCAGACCTGAGGATAACATTAACACATAATAAGGTAATAATGAGGTTTTTTCTGTCAGCTGTTTTAGGGATCAGTTTCTGATGAATCTGTGCAGTTCATGTAGTACTTACATAAAATCTTCAATTCCTAAGATTTTTCTTTCATCATAACTTTGGTTTGGACTTCCACTTTTTCCTTTCATAGGTGTATATTTATAATGGCTGTAGATTTTGATGTTAAAAAATCTATAGCCTGGTTAGATATATGAAGTATTAGAATTATTTTACATGATAGTGGTTAGTACAGATGTTGGTGGTGTTTTGCAAACAAAGAAGTGAGACATTACTAAACCACAGGGCCTGATAAAGTGTTAACCAAAGCCACCTGAAAAAACTTACAAAACTTACTATTTTAGGCTGTCTACCTGGATAGAAGCTATAGTTCATACAAGCAGCCTGCTATATTCTGAGCCATAAGAGCTCAGTACATAACAATGATTTTATTTGAAAAGGCAGGAAAATTCAAAACAGTTTGTGTCACTGGTATAAGAACAGTAGCATATGTTACAACAACAAGCTTTACTTCAGCTAGTTGCTCTTGGTTTAGACTTGAGAGGATGAATGCAGAGGTTACTGGGAGGTTACTTAGACTTCACTGCCTGCTGAATGGTAATTCTAGAGCACAGCTACAGAAATGACACATTGAGCAGTTTGCCTTTACCTGATCCAGATTGAACATAACAAATTTTATTGGCTGAACCCCAGCTTTCTACACCTCCGAAGGGGAAGCTGTGCTAGTGAGCTGCCAGGTTGCCACAAAGTAGAGAGTGACATCTCGTGGTCAGATCCCTCAGCCATTCTGTTCTAAAAGAATGCTGTTTGTTGCTATTTGTCGTGCTCATTGAGGCTTGATCAGTTACTCAATCAAACATTCACACTTCCCTTCCTTTTCGGTGGGAGTAGTAAAAGGCACTGTGTGCTTTTCTGAAATGACAGCAGATTTCCCTTCCTTTTCTCGACTTGTTTAACATGCTTTGATTGTATTTATGGATGTATTTTTAAATACCACTGTGTAGGTACTGTGAAAAACTAAAGCTGGCTACAGAATTAGTATTTCAAGGCTGAGAAAGTGTAGCTACTTGCAGTCTTATTTCATTGAGATGATTGAGTATTTGAAACCAGACATCTCAGGGGGCGTCTGCTTCTAAGATTGTCTTGCGCTCCTCAACAGATCTAGCTGTGGTTCACAATACTGGTCTTAAATGTTGGTTAATAAAACTAATTTTGTCTTATTGGTAGTTTGGTTTTGACCTCTCATACAAGTTGCAAGTGCTATTTTCTTGATGGTATTTTGTTTTCATCCCTTGGATCAGACTGTTGGGTATATTGGGGCAGTTTTTTCTCTGCTTTTTTTAATACAATGGCAGTAAGGTACAAGAAGGTGATCAAGTGTCTTTTTCCCAACACTTCCTGCAAAATTGGTCTGAAGAGTGGCATGATAGTTGCCATTGCACATTGGGGGTTTTTTTGCACCTCTCATATTAGCTTCAGAGGTACATTCTTCAATAGCCAATTTGAGGGTTTATGTCAATGGGTAAAAAGCTGTCTCCAGGCAGTTTCATTCATTGTCATGACAGAGATGGTGCTGTTTCTTTGTACTCTTCATTTTAGACTGCCAGCCTTTTGTTCATTTAATTTATTTTTTTTTAAAAGGAAAAGAAGTGGGAAAGTGCTCAAACATTTCATCACAAGAGGTCGCTCAGTAGCTATTGCTGAGACAGGAAAATAAAAGGCTTAAGTAGACAGAAAGTGTAGTCTGTCTCTGTGCATGTGGAGATGCTTTAAAATAGTCTGAAAATTAAAAACTGATCTGAACTTTAAAAAATTTTAATTCAGACTCCTGTCCTTCTACTGCCATTGGCATTCTGTGCAAAATAAAAAGTTCCCTGTTGTATCACACCTTTTAAAAAATTTGAAATTCTGAATTTCCAATGTGGAGCAACTTCCAGTAGGTCAATGTGCATTTGTTTTACTTTATCACAGAACATGAATTTTCTTTATTCATTTTTCCTTTAAATGCTAAATATTGTTGTCATTACTATTATTAATTTGGATCAGGAAAGTGTTTTTTCTTTACAGACACTGCAGCATATCTATGCTATAGAGATACTCTGCTGAATAGTGTTGGTGGCTTTTTTGTGTGTGTGTGTCTCATTTTTGTTAGAAATGTACTAGGCGAAAGAATCAACTTCTTAGAATAGCTTTATTTTTTATGTAGCTCACAGATTATGTGTTCATTTAAAAGACAAACTGTCTATGCAATTATTCAGAGCACTTCTTAGAATCCTGAATTCTTGAGGCTGAGCCAGTACTTTCTGTTGCAATGGAAGAAGATATATGTTGGGAGTACGATCAGGTTCCGGGGCTTAAAAGAGCAGGAAGATAGCAGAGATGAGCCATTACAGAAGGAGACAAGGAAAGATGGATTGAAAAACTAGAAAAGATAGTAAGTGAAAAAAGTGTAAATGAAAGTGTATTTCAAGGAAGTTTTCTCAATAAATTACAAAACCAGTACTTCCAAAAAAAAAGCCACACCAGAAAACAAAACCAAAAACAACCCTCCCCCAGAAAGACCAAATCCATCCAGTTTTTAAAGTCCTGGATTTTAAATGAAGTTGAAGGAGAATGGTGGATTGGATGGGGTTTGAGCAACTGGTCTTGTGAAAGTTACCCGTGGCCAGGGAGTTGGAACCAGATGATCTGCAAGGTCCCTTTCAACCCAAACCCGTCTGTGATTCTGTGAAAGCATAGCCCTGGCTTTACTGAGGAAGAATGTAGTAAGGCTGAAACGGTCCTGGAGTGTCTGAGGTAAGGCATCTGAAAATGGTTGCCTGATTGACTCCAGCAGAAACTTACTTTGGCACGTCAGGCCTTGTACTGAGCTGTTGAAGTATAGATGGTTTTAGGACACATGATACATTGCATATTTAATTTCCGCCATGTTTGATTATGTTTCTTCAAAAGGTGTGTCTGTCTTATGCTTTTGAATGAAATTTCCAGAATTTTTTTCTTCTTGCTACATTTCATATCTGTGTTAGTTTGGAAAATATTGATTGCCATTTAGTGTGGTTCTTCACAGAAAAGAAATCAGACAATCCTCTTCCAGCCTTTGGTTGTTTATTAGTGGGTAAGAAAACAGATATTCTATATTCCTCCTCAGATTTATTTATTGTGCACTCTCCATCAGTGGGTTTCCAACATAGGAAACACTCAATTGCTCTTTCTGCTCAGAATGTTTTGTTTGCATTAGCAATAAATAATGAATCACTTTGCAGATCAGCCCTTGAAGTACTATTGCTATTTTGACAACTTGGATTAGCTAGTGCTCCTTCTTTTTATGAAGGTTTATCCTGCCAAGACATTCTTTGAATACTGATAATGTTGATCCTCTTGCCAGTATGGTTATGTTAGAAAGAGGTATTTTTCTTCTTTCATCACCATGTTCCTTGAAAGCATATTGAATAATGAGACAGCCAAATGGAAATAATTTACATGAGTATTCAGCAAGTTTATTTAAAGTTAATGTTATCTGAAGGCGTGTTAAGAATATTTCAAAGTCAGCTACTGCTTAAACTGCCTCAAACCCTTCAGCCCCAAATGCCGTGTTCTAGCAGCCTGTGAGCTCTGGTTGTGTTCTACCCAAGGTGGTAAAACACAGCTTTTAGTAGTTCCAGCTTTTCTCTGGAACTGCAGTTTTCACACTCTTCTCTGTTTATACCGGTAGCCCTCAGCTCAGTCTCTATAAACCACTGATGTTGAAGACATGCCTTTCTGTTTTGTAAAACTGATGGTACAGAATGCTTTAATTCTGTTTCAGTTGCTTTATTCCACAAATGCCAAAATGAGCAAGGACACTCAGGAACTATACCTATTTTAATAATATCAGATATAGTAGAGCCAAAAAAAATTTCAGCAACAGATGGTTTAGATGGTGCCTATCAGCAGGTCATGCTGTGCACAACTGGTCCTATGTCTTGTGCAAAGTACAGATGGGCCATAAGTAGGCTCAGTAAATTTTGCAGTTCCTGTTGAGGAAAACTTGTCATGAGTGAATATTTTTTTTCCAGTGTTCTTCACACATAACATTTTGAAGCTTGGTCACATGCAGTTCTGCCTAGAACTGGTTCTTGTTTGTTTCTTGAGAGAGTCACGAGTCAGAACTTTTGGATGCAGGGTCCATTTAAAAAGTCTTATAATAACTGTGGGTGGTATTCTTCCCCAAAATCCCTTTCGTTGGTGATATTGACTTAAAGGATACCATCCTTATGTTTTCTTTGCAGTAAGTCTCCTCTGTTTTCCAGAGTTGCAGAACCTTAACCAACAGTTTGTAAGAAGTAATCCAAATCCAGGGTTTTTTTCTGTGTCCCTGTCCTCTGTAATAAATGTGGGTTTTTTGAGATTGAGTGTGTTAGGGTAAATTTACCATTTTTAATAATACCAATATACTTTGCATTCATTCATTGTGCTTCCAAGCTCTGCTGTAGCTGCATGTTGAAAAGAAATCTGAATTGAGCAGAAATAGCAGCACATAAACTCTATCCTGAGTTGGAAAGGCTACTCTGTTTAATGTAATGATGATGAATGAAATCCCTCCCTAATCTTAAAATCTGTGTGTCTTAAAACATAAAGAGGAATTACGATTAAGAATCTGCAGTGCTCTGCAGCCAACATGCTTCCATGCTAACCTGGAATACAGCTCAGTCTTTGCTTCTGCTTGTTGTTCAGTGGCTTTGCTGAGAAAGCCAAACAGAGAGTTAATTATGGTGTTTTTTTGTGCTGAGGACACCTGTCCACTAGGAAATGCGCTGAGACCCTCAACTCAATTTACATCAGCCAGAGAACAGCTGCCAGATGGTAACTACTTTTGGTCACTACCAACCTGGTTGAATTTGAACTGGTGACCCAGAGGTGAAATGCTTTATATCCTATTACTAATTCCTTGAGGTTTCCAGTTTCTCATCCATCACTTTTTTCAAATGACAGCACAGTTTATGTCTAAAATCTCAAAGCAATTACTGTTTCACATATGCAGTACATGTTGCAGAATCTCAGAAGAGCCTTTGCAAGGCTATTCCACTCACACTGTAGGCTTGAAAAGGTTAGTGGAAAAAAGAATGTTACCAAAGCTGCATGGGAATTTTCCCTCTTCCTTAGCAATGTACTTGGTCACTGTTTTATATGTTGTTTTTGTTAACTACTGTTTTACAAAAGGCTTTTAAACCTCCCCTTATTTAAATAGAATTCACTGTGATGTTGTACATTTTCTGAATCACAATTTTGGATTGGAAACTGGTTTTTGCTAGTGGTTTAATTGTTTAGGAGGCTTTATTTATTTATTTTTTTCCTGCTAGGGAAGTGGAATTTAATAGAATCTTAGAATACCTTGAGTTGGAAGGGATCTACAGGGATTGTTGTGTCCAACTGCTGGCCCTGCACAGGACACCCCAAGAATCCCACCATGTGCCTGAGAACGTTGTCCAAATACTTCTGGAACTGTCATGCTTAGTGCTGTGACCACAGGCCTGGGGAGCTGTTCCAGTGCCCAACCACCCTCTGGGATTATGAACCTTTTTGTAGAACCAGAGAATCATTAAGGTTGGAAAAGACCTCCAAGAGCATAAAGTCCAGCATTTGACCAAATACCACCCTGCCCTATAAACAATACTGTGAAGTTCCACATTTGCTCAGTGTTTGAACACTTACAGGGGTGGTGACTTCACCACTTCCCAGGGGAGACTGTTCCAATACTTAACCACTCTTTCAGCGAAGAAGTTTTTCCCAACATCTAACTTGGCCTTCCCCAGTGCCCTCTGAGGCCATTTCCCCTTGTCCTGTTGCTTGTTGCCTGGGAGAAGAGCCTGACCCCTACCTGACTGTGACCTTCTGTTTGGTAGTGAGTGATAAGATCACCTCTGAGCCTCCTTTTCTCCAGGCTAAACACCCCCAGCTCCCTCAGGCTCTCCTCATCACACTTGTGTCACAGCTTTTTTGCCCTTCTCTGGACACACTCCAGCCCCTCCATGTCTTTCTTGTAGCGAGGAGCCCAAGTCTGCACAGAGAATTTTGGGTGTGGCCTCACCAGTTCTGAGTACAGAAGGACAATCACTTCCTGGTCCTGGTTGCTGCTCTGTTTCCAATAGAGGGCAGGATGCCATTGGTCTTCCTGGCCACCTGGGCACACCCTGGCTCATGTTCAGCTGCAGTCAGCCAGCACCCCTAGCTCCTTTTCCTGTGGGTAGCTTACTAGCCACTCTTCCCCCAGCCTGTAGTGCTGCAGGGGGTTGTTGTGATCCAAGTTCAGGACCTGGAACTTAATCTTGTTGAACCTCACACCTTTTGACTTGGCCCATCAATTCAGCCTGTCCAGATCCCTCTGCAGAGCTTTCCTGACCTCCAGCAAGTCAGTACTCCCACCCAACTTGGTGTTGCCTCCAAACTGACCGAGGGTGCACTTGATCACTTCTCCAGATCATTGGAAAAGCTGTTAAACAGGCCTGGCCCTGATACTGAGCCCTTGGGAACACCAGTAGTGACCAGTTGCCAACTGGATTTAACTCCACTCACCACCACTCTCCGGGCTCGGCCATCCAGACAGAGTGCACACAAAAAGAGTGCACCTCTTCAAGCCATGGACTTCCAGTTTCTCTAGGAGAATGGTGTGAGAGACAGTGTCCAGGACTTCACTGAAGTTTAAGTTACATCCACAGCCTTCCCCTCATCCACTAGGTGGGTCACCTGGTCATATAGAGGAGATCAAGTTCTCTGAACACCCATGGCTGAACATGTGTGGTTAATCAAAAAAACGTACAACTCTCAATAGTCTTTGGAATTTTTGAAAGGCTTTGAAGACAGGTGTTGCCAGGTGAAGATCTTGGCTCCTTGTGGTATCTGTTAGCTCCTCTCCTAACTTACCTTTTAACTCCCAAATCCAAGCATTTCCTTACCGTGTCATGCTCAAGAAAGTCTTTTCATTGAGAGGGTGCTCTTGTATCATGAAAGGGAAATCTGAGTAAGGGGTACACTGGAATTTGTAGAATGAACAGTGCTGTGGAACATGACTGTCTTTCAACAAATCCCCTTGATAGCTCTTATATCCCATTGCCATGGGATAGACAGGTATGTAGCTGCATCTGATGAGGGGGAAAATGGTGCCTTGAGTTTCTCTACTGAATATCTCCACCGATAATTATCCCAGCATCACGTACAAAGTGGAGGGGGCAACTGACTCCTTAGGGGTGAGTATAAGATATCCAGGAAAATAGTTGATTAGTTTCTTAATTTTTTTTTAAGCTAAATTGAAAAACTGTTGTGATTTCTGTTTTGAAGGGCAGTTTATGTAAGGGTTCCCTTTTAGGAAGGTAGCTTACCATTGGTTTTAAAACAGGACACCAGTTAAGGCAGCTGAAAAACAGCAGCGCTTTTCAAGGCTGGCATTCTAAAGAATGTGGTGAAGAATTTATATTGATCAGTTTTGATCTTAGCAGATGGGTTTTCTTCCACTGCAGAGAATGTGCCAGCCCTTGGAGCTGGATGTCTGTGCATCATTAAGAGGAAGAGCTTATAGACATTGATCATGTGGTTTTGTTTCCCTTGGGCTCAGTTCAAACTTGGGATGTTGCTGCCTGGCTTTATTTCTGTTTGTGTACTCTTAACAGGTAGGTGGTGATGCTTTCAGCTGAAGCCTAATAAGCTATTAGGTTTTAAGTCAAGAAGCTAAGGAACATACTGGCTCAAAGAGTTATCTGCAGTGAGACCTCAGATGCCAGGATAAAAGAATTTTTAAAGCATGTAGCACAAAATCAGAGAGACTGTGAAGTGCAGTTCTCTTTTACAGGGATAACTCAACTTATATTACCAGCCTACAGCTCATGTACAACTGCTTGCCCAGCTAGAGTTTTACACCCTCAGCTTTATTGCAGGGTGAATAATATGACTGTCAAGAAATAAATAAAGAAAATAGGTGGAGTTTGGGTACTAAAAGTCTACTTTAAGTTACTGCCATTATGTAGTAATAAGGTAAATGGAATGAGTCGGTTTAACTCATAGCATCATAGTTGTGCTGAAGTAGCCATAGTTGGAAACAGCATCCAGTCCCAGGCTCTTAATTAAAATTTTCCTTTTATCTGGGATTGCAAATCACTGTAGCTGCTGGTAGAAATTCTAAAATATGAAGGATAGTTAGGGATGCAGAGCAAATGCATTTTTTTTCTCTGTTCTTCTTTGGGGTCTTTGAAGAAATAAATACTGAGCAGCTCTTAATTCTCTCTAGTGGTGTATGGCAGGGAAGAGGTTGCACACTCTTTCTCCACACTTTACATATTTTTCAAGGAATCCTTCTGCGCTATATGTGTTCGTCCTGAAATAACAGATGCCTAGTCCATGTGTGCATGGAGTCATAGGATCATTTACGTTGGAATGTACATTGTCATCCTCCACAAAAGCATGCATGTGTCCTAGGGCTGCATGGGGTGGAGAAACAGGGACACACAGACACACACATAATTACCTTCTGCATATGTGCAGTAGGTTTTATATGCATTAGGACATTTTGTAAGTTCTGGATCGTGCAATCCCCTTCAATGAAACAGAGAGGTGGGATATATTTGGCCAGCTCTTGCAGAACCTAAGATGGGCCATATGTAATAATATATCTTTGAGTGGGCTGTTTCTGCAGCGTCATCATACTGACTAGAGTCAGATTCTTCCTTGGCTCATCCTAGACACCAGCTTTATATGACCTAGAAAAAAAATATGGGGGGTGTGTGAGGGGTGTATTTTTAGCTAAACTAAAGGGTATAAGCAAGGTTAAAAAAATAGGGTATTGCAGGAACCTCATGGCAACACTTTCCAAAATAAATGAAATGAAACAGGCATTGTTTCTCTGATTTTTTAATGCCTGTTGATACATCTGGGGAATCCAGGAAAACAATTTTCTGCAAATTACAAGCTCCTCCTATGTTGTTGGTTCATAATGTGCGGTCAGGTCTAAAAATGAATACTCACTCTATTCTGTCTTTATGTAGTTTAGAAATTTAGGAGTTGCATGGCCTCTTTAGTTTGCGGGCTTTAATTTAACCTACAGTGGTAACCATTTCCTAAAATTTTGTCTGTAGTACTGAGTATAAATATCTGGTGAGTATATGACTATGTAAAAAAACTCATCTGAGCCTATTACAGGATCTACTTTTAGCGAGTTCACATTTAATAAGTTCTCATTTTCCACAGATTTCTTAAAACCACCTTATTCAAATGATCTTTTCACAGTTCTGAGTATCAGCCATTCAAGCAGGTCAAGCTGTGTAATAACCTTGCATTAATCAGCAGCTAAGATTTATATCTGTACCTGCAGCATCACACTAGGATACCCTAAAATAAACAGCATGATGTTTATATTAGTCATGTAACAAGTGTCTTTCTCAGTTTGGTCACATGCATTTAATTTAAAATATATCCAGTAAAGAAAAAAACCACTTGGCACTTTCTGTTTCCATTTTAAGTAATCAATTTTAAAATAGAAGCAGTACAGGATATGTTTTATAAGAGGAGCTATAAAGAAGAGGACAGATTCTTTCATCACTCCAGAATGTCTTTGGGGAGGCTTGGAGCAGGTGTAGAGGAGAGAGGCTGAGAGGCAGCCCCAGGCTGTCCTTTGCCTCTGCCTGCTCTGGAGCATGGAGGGACTCCCTGCCAGAGCTGTGGACACCCAACCCGTGGCTCTGCTTGCTTGTTTCTCCTTCTCCCCTTTTTCTGTTCGCTGCCCTCCCTGGTGTAAATTGTGTTTTATGTGTGAGGGGTTCAGCTTGCTGTTGGGAAAGTGAGCTGTGATCCAGCAGGCTGTCAGGCTGCTCAATAGGAGATGAAATACGTTCAGGCAGGGCTAAAAAGCCCCACTTCACAAATGCTGCAGAATGTACGTGGAACTGGAAAAGTAAAGATTTAGGGAATAGTTTAGGGTCAACAGTCTCAAAGCTTTACAATTCCACCTGTCCTGTAGGAAGGGAGTGTCCTGTTATAGGAGCACCATGTTCTTCTGTGGAATTCACCCCTGAAAGCCAGGAAATAACCCACTGGACAGGTGGAATTTTAAGGCTGTGTATTGCATTTCTTGAGATGGGAGCATGTGTATTTTTTGCTCTCTCACCATCCTGTCACTTAACATCCTGTACTTGAACACTGTGAGCTCATTTTGATTTTATTGGACACCTAGTACCTACTGAAAATAGAGAATTTAATAGCACTGTAACATCCAATTTAAAATGCAACATGCTGCATTATTTTTTCCTTTTGTGTTTAAAGGTTGCGCATTGAATACACTGAGGTAGCTAACAGTGGCAAAAATGAAGTGGACCTGAGTGTAGCACTCTCAGTTGCCTAGAGGCAGAAAACAAGCCACAGATAACATTTTTAGTGTTGATACAGAGCAATGAAAGTCAGCAGATTCAGAGTTAAATTTGAGACTATTTAGTATAGGATTTCTCATAAGTGATAGACAAAATTTCACCTCACAGAGTAGCTATTACTTTCTGTATGCATAAGTGGACTTAACAAGTAACTTCTGATGCAAGTTGCAGTTCATATTGCCTTACTGTACTCATTAAGTCTTTGTAATAATATTTCAAGACATGTAGCTAGTACAACAGATATTCCTTCATTCTTCTAACTTGTACGAAGTTTTCATTAGACAAATAACTGCTTTCCTAATATATAGTTCCTTAGAAACTGCTTTTTTTCTAAATGGTAGGCTTGTCGCAGACCTAGAGCATCCAGGTGAGAGCTATGGACAGCTAATAGCCTGGTCTCTACCAAAAATAAGTAACATAAGCATTGCAGTGCCCACCTTCAAATGTTGACAAGCTTGTGAGAGACATGTCATAAACCCTCACTCTACCTGCTCAGAAAAAGGATAAAGCCCACTGCTGTATATCTAAGAGGAGAAGTAGCATTTGTATTTATTTGGTTTTAACAGTTGCTTCAGGTACAGAAGTGCAGAATAGCCACAAAACATCCATTAGTACAAGCTTTGCTTGGTTTCCCAATTGCTGTGTGTCTAAATAAGTAATACAATATGAGAAGACATGTCAGAAGGTACCATCTTGAGTCTGTTAACACTGAAAGTTGTGATTTTCAGAGGGTCAAGGTACAGAATGTTACATATACAGTGTGTGTGCAGTTGCATATGCGTGTTCATAGACATGACATGAGTTCAACAAATATAATGTCAAAAATTTGACTCTGTGCCATTTGTTTCAGGCAGTTATTTGGCAGAAGACCAGGGTGTCAGATCACAAAATGGCCTGTATGTCAGTTCTGGGAACAGCCGTTATGAGCAGTATGGTACCTTTTCAACACTGCTGCGAATATCCTGAGGTGAGTTTAAACTTCCTTCTCCCAAATTCACTTCAGGTCTGTCAATGAAGAGAGCTAAAGAAATACTCAAAAAGAAGGAGACTTTGAAAAAGAAGATACGTCTCCAGATTGACATCTGATTAATGCATTTGATGCTATTACTGTCCTCTCTGTAAAATTAATTGGTTTGGTGATTGAAAATCCACTCCAAGAATCATCTCGTCAGGACTCATGTGGCACTGATCAAATGGCAGTAAAAACAGTTGTGATGACAAATGCAGAATTGCTGATTGCTCAGAGCTGTCTCTGTTGGGATTCCTGGCCCACAGGCAGGTTGTGCTCTGATTAATATCTAAGCATTTAGATCATTCTCATCTTCATGGCCTCTTAGCCTTGTACTCTAAAGAGTATCCCCTCAGTTTCAGTTGGGGGCACCTGAGCAGCAAAAGGAACACATACTTAGAAGGGCAAGTTATGCAAAATTTCCATCAAACATGTATTTCAAGGAAATACTTCCTAGTTTCCAAAAAGTTTGGTGTTCTTGGCTTCTTTGCCCCTTCTAAAAATGAGGGAATTCCCCATGATACCCTCCTTTGATGTTTTCAAAAATGTTTTACTCTGCTTCTGTTTTTGTTGGAGGCATTTTTATTAAAGGGGAATCTTGCTACCTTGAAACCTTCTAAGCTGCATTTTCCTGTATCATGTAGTCATAAACCTTGACAGGACGAGATGAATTGCTGTAAAGTTACAATGGCTCTTAGACACAACTTACCAATGCTGCATTCAACATGGTGCTTAATAATATTATTCAGACTTTAAAGTCTTGATGTTTATATGTAAGTTTAAAATAGCATTATTCAGACTTAAATCTTGAGTTTGCCAGAATGCTTTTATACATGCAGTAAAATGAGGGGGAACAAAGCAAAGTCACTTCTTCTACTTTACTATGTTTTAGTTGTTTATGTCTGAGCACAACATCCAGAGCTATTCTTACCTGAATGTAGTTTGGATGTGCACCCAGGAAAAGTGCAGGGGGCTCCAAAGGGAGGATAAGGGGGTATTTAGAGGAGACTAGCTTGGAGGAGGCACTCAGGTTCTCACATTACTTCTCTGCTATATCATCAGGCATCCATATTCCTTGAATAGAAGTTGGGGAACATTCCATCTCTCTCTCTGTCTCTAAATAGTGTGTAAAATACCATGTGCATCATTTATAGGTGTGTAAGTGACCCATGCATAATGTCGATGTTCAGAAACTGTGGACATTTCTAAACTACGTAGCCAAACACTACAAAGTGACAGAGTTAAGTTGCCTGTGTACCATTTTTTCCTCCCTTGTGTGCAGGTATTGGAACAGGTATTTAAGGGCAAGGCATATTCTGCTTTCTTTCCTTCACTTTAGGTCCATGTCTCATTTGCTATACAGAGCAGAGGACAGCTCTTCAATTCTTTTAACTCCTACTTGTTCATTGTGTAGCTTCGTGTTCCTTTGCTGCAAAGTCTGCTCTGAAGGTTAAACTAATTTGCTGCTCCTTACTGCAGAGTTAAAATTTCTTGAACAAGTGATCCAGGGATTTTAAAGACCTTTGAAAACATCTCCATTATGAGCACTGACTGAAACGGGAGCACATTCAAACTGACTTCAAAGCATGCAAGCTCAGGAGCTACTTGTATAATAAAAAGAAAACTAAGAAAATAAAGAACTGACACAATTGTTTACATGTACAAGACAGTGTTTACACTTTTCAGATCCCCAGTCTTGTAAGTGCATAGATTTATTAGGGCTGAAAACTTTCACACAGGAAATTTCCCTAGTCTTCTTTTCCTATGAAGGTTAAGTTTAGCAGCTACATGTGCCACTGGGAGAAAGATAAGTATTAAAGAAAGGCATTCTGCTGTCCACCCATCACAGATATATTTTAATACATATATAAGTTGGGGTTTTTATTAAAGTATTATTTTGAAAACAGTTCATCTAGTATAAAACCAAAGTTTTTTCCAGTCTTTTGTCTTCATATTTCATATACTTTTATATATGAAAATTCTACTAACACTGGTTTTATAAACTGTAGATAACTTTTAATGAGCATACTGATATTCTACATGGCTGTAAATAGTAACAGCAGGCAGCCATTTCTAAATTTGGCAACTTGTTAAATGAGTTATTTAGAGACTTTCAGTTTTGCTTTAATGTTTTCTGTATATAAAAATATTTTTTTTAGCGAAAGCCTTGTACAAATATTTGTGAATTAGAAAAAGAGCTTGAAATGTAGAAGAGAAACATTGAGGGAGGATGTGCTAAAGTTGCAGAAAAAAATCAGAAAAAAAAAAAAGTGCTGCATGTTGTTTTCTGATAATCATCCAACAGATACTTGACACCTCTTTAATTTGACCAGTGGTGTTTGGTTCTGTGCGACGTTGCTGACCAGAACGCGCCAGCTTTAGCACAGAATGCTTGGTACAAGGTCAGGAGGGAATAAGGCAGCACATGAGCAGATAGCTGCGTGACGTAGATGAATGGGAAGGGTAGGCCAAATCCCATGGATCTTAAATTCCATTTCAAATGCATGATAATTTGGATTTTAGTAAATACAGGGGGTTCTGCCAAAAGCAGAGCTTATGAGGACTCATTTCTGTGTTTGGTGATCCACCCTGCTTACCAGAACATTCTCTAGACTTTCCCGTATCTCCAAAACCTCTATCCTCATGCTGCCCCAGTGTTCTTTCACCTGTTAGTTTGGGCAGGTGGCAGAGGGCAATGTGTGGGGCAGGATGTGGGCTGCTCAGCACGTCAGTTCTTGAGTGCTGCTGGCTCCTGGCTTTCGAAAAGTTAAAATTGCTTTTTCCTTAGTAAGGTGGTTATCTTGATGCTGTTCTCTCCAAACAGCTGTCAATTATCACAGGAATTGTGGAAATACATCTTTGAGATTTCTGCTTCTTTATCAGGTTGATTTGAAATCCATCCAGCAGTTTCAAAGTTGCTTTGTGGGGGAGAGGGCGAAGAGATGGGACAGGCAGCACAAATCACTGGCCTTATTTTGACCTGAAAACACCTGTTAAAAGAATCTCAACAGAAAAATCTCAAAACTTGGAGTTCATGTTAGGTACACAAATCATGTGCTGTCTCCAAGGCTCCCTGGCAGTGCTGTGCTCACAGGTTCTGCTGCAGCCTGTGAATCGTGGGTGCTCAGCACTCTTGAGAGTCAGATGATTTGGATACAGGTGGCGTAGGTAAATTTAGGTGCCCTGAATAAATGCCCTATGACAGGCTATTTAAGGTGCTCTGTATACAGAAATGGAGGGATTGTGTGTTTTGGGCTTTCCCTGTAGGGGTGTTCACTGCTGCCCTGGCCAGGTTGGGCAGCACTCCTTGCCTTTGGCTTGGTCAGGGCTTACGTTGGCAACCCCGTGGTCAGCAAGCCAAGAGCTGCTGGCCTGGCTCTGCACAGCCTCCACTCCAGGCAGCATCCTGCTGCAACTGGCAGTCCGAATGGGAAATATGTCAATAAATTGATCAAGGGAAATAGACACAAACCCATCTATGTCAGCCTCTTCTTTTTTTTCTTTAACTGCCTTTATCTTTGTATATTGTAACTGTCAAGAAGCAGTTCTTGCATTTGAGTGACTTGGACTCCTGTGCAATTTTGTTTCACTATCTCACCTCTATAAAAAAAAATTTTGGGTTCTTTAAAAGACTTTTGCACTGTATTTGTTTTATCATTGCAGATGGATCTTTCTGGATTTCTCCCAAAAGCTGATTCAGACAGTTCTTTGACAAGCCTTTCAAGTTCAGAAAGAAGTTTCATTTTTATTAATAATCGCCCAGTTCTTCAGAAGGAAATACTGAAGGTAACATCCTCTAGCTTTTAATTCAAGGCATAGAAATGTGATTTCTTTGAGGGCAGAGACACCTAGGCAATCTACAACGTTTTTGCCACATATAATAATTAAGAATATTACAGGTGAAGGTACTCGCATTTACAACAGAAAGCCCTTCCACAAGTCTGACACTGCTGGTGCCTCGGTTCTGTTCCATTTGATGCAGTCGTGCCACAGAGCTGGAGATTGTGGTTTTGGCTGTTTAACAAAATTAATTTCAGATGCTCTATGCAAGACACCAGAATAGTTGATTCTTTGTATTAGCCTGTAGAAATCAGCTGTGCAATTTCCTATAAGGGGACTTTATGTCGTTTCTTGTAAGAGAATTCTTCAGTAAAATAGTTTTGATTTTGTCCACTTCCAGCTGTGGGCTTATCAAGCAAACACCGCTGCTTTCCCTTTAAATTTGTGTATGCATTGGGTAGAAATGAAAGTGATAGTGCAGCAGCATTGGCTACAGCTAGGCATTGTGTAGGCAGAATTTGATACTCTTGGGTTTCTCTCACTGCTGAACCTTGCAGCAGTTCACTTGGAGCAGCCTTGCTGTCCTAATCCTTGTCATTGCCAGGGAAGAAAATCACACTCATGCCAAAGTGTTCCTGTAGGTTTTAAAGTGGACACAGTGGTAGTTTTCAATTGGCAGGCAAAGCTTTGGAGATGTAAACCCTGAACTTGTGTTGCCATGTTAAATGCTGGATAAGGGTACTCCATCTCCGTGGATTATTTGATGTGCCTGGTTCTTCTGGGAATTCAAAGCTCAATTTGAATCATAGGACAGAGATAGTCCTTTAATGACAGCAGGGAAACCTGGATTCAAGGTGGGATTCAGCACCATACAAAGTAGAAATACAGTGCCCTGCCTGGAAAATAGGCTATATATCACTTTTACCTCCATGCAGTGAAGGTATGGATCCACCAGGAACTGCCCTTTTGGTGATTACTCTGGCATAAGTGTATATGAGGACCTTTTAAGCATTTCTTTCACTTGAAAAACCAACAAAACCAGCAAACCAGTTATGCTTTTATAATGTCAAATTTTGTTTCTGTGTATTTTTGTCTATTTTATTGCCTTTACTGACATCTCTTTATTAAATCAATCTCTAGTTAATTCGAAATTACTACAGTCAGGTGACACAAAAGGATTGTACTCGTTTATATCCTGTTTTCTTTTTGAATATTACTATACCTGCCTCTGCTGTGGATGTGAATGTAACACCTGATAAAACACAAGTTTTGCTGCATTATAAGGTAATTAAGGTTTTACTCTGTTTTTGAGTTGTCAGTCTTTATATAAGCATAATAAGGGCCTTGAGCCTACCAGAATGTTCAAACATAAACAGTGCCACTGGGTTTTGGGGTTTTTTTTAGTTACATGACAGCTTGCCTTTGTCAGAGGACTGTTTTGATCAAAAGGTACTGAACAGGCTAAGTGGGGGATTCTTCAACATTAGTTTCCCAGTCGATTTAAAAGATTTTGATGTTGTCAGATACATGCATGTACCACTTTGGTTTCTAATGGCTTTACAATGAGAGAAGCTAAGTGGAATTATTCTACGTGGCCCTACATAAATCTCATGCCTAACTTCACGTTTAAACTAAGTAATCCCTATTTAAATACCACCATTAAGGTGAGGGTGGGCAGGAGGGGAGTTGATTTCTTATCAAAGCACTATTTTGTCATTATGTGTATAAATTATTGTTGTCATCAATTAAGAGCCACAGAAATTAGAAAAGGTTGCATTGGGGGTTATTAATGTGCTTATTCAAAGTGAATATAAGTAGTCACACCAGTATGTTAATCCTGTTCTTCATGAGAACCTTTTGTATTTGTTCTGTGTTACTCTTGTAAATGCACTGCCTTTCAAGTGTCACTTGTATGAAAATTAACATAGCATTCTTACGTTTTATCTAGTTTTCCCTTGGCATTAGAAAAAGGGTTGGAGTTTCTTTTATCTCTTTTTTTCTTTTTTTAAATTTATTTCTATTTTTTAGGGGTTTGGGTTTTTATCTTGCTCATTTCCATCACTTGGTGCAAAGTTGATTTGGAAACATGCACCATAAAAGCACCTACACAAACACATTCACATGAAATTGGATGTTGCTGGTGCAACTATTTTGGCTGTAAACGTCTTACTCCGTATTAGGTAGGAATAGCTTTACCTGATACTGGTTTAAGCAGTCAGAACCCTGTTATAAAGAAGGCATTTAATTGGTTTTGTGATATCAGAGTAAACTAGTGAAGCAGAATACATGTCACAAAATATTTGAGGCTGAAAGTGTCCAGTTCAGTGTCTTTTGGAATGTGTGAACAACTGAAATGCAATAATCTGTCCAGATTTGTCTCCGAATAAGAGCACCTTGCATATTGTTCTGTATTCTTGGTATCTGGAAGTTTCATTTTCAGGTGCACTTGTGTGTGTATTTTCTACTTTTTTTCCAGGAATCTGTCTTACTTGCAGTTGAAAATGTGTTGAAATCACTGTATGGGCCACTACCTGCTGCAGTCCCTGGTGAAAGTAATAAAGCAGATGTTACCTCAGAAGACATGTTTGTTCATAGAACAGACCAAACAGATGTGGCTGTTAATGAAATGGGACCATGTGGAAATGATGAGCTGCACGCTCATTCTTCATTCCTGTCACTCAGCAGTGATGTGCAAAACTGTCAAGCAGGAAAAAACACAGAGATCTGCTTAAATCATCAGACATTTACTGGTGATAATGTACACAGTCCCCTGGACAAAAGTGAGGTTTCTAAGACTGATGCCTTTCCAGACACTTCCTTAAATTTACTGCATGAGGAGGAGCAGAATGGACAGAACATGGCTGATATTCAAAGTAATAGTGTTCCTGTGGACCCCAAGTCTAAAACAGCCAGTGAGCGTCTTTTGAGTTCTGATAATATTGACAAAATAGATAAAAATAAGGAAGACTTAGTCCCTAAGGACTTACCTGAAATCTCTGCTGATAGTTGGAGTATGGGAAGTGGATTTAAAGACAGTCTGGGAGACAAGCTGGAACCTGTTAAGATTTTGATTCCTGAAGCTGGAGGGACAACTAATAAGCAAAATGAATACACTGGTGAAAAAAGCTGTGATCCACGAATCTCAAATCAAAGCATAAAGAAAAAGAATGTGATAAGTGAAAAATTTGGACATGTGACAGCTTATGACTTAATTAATAGCAGAATAATAAAGAAACCAAAGTCTGCGTTTGAATTTTTCACACATGAATGTCGTCCAAAATTGATAAATGATAATCCAAAGACCAGCATGAATGACATCCTGCTGACAATTGAAGAGCAGTGGAAGAATTTGAGTGAAGAGGAAAAACAGAAGTAAGTTCAGGCTGTGTCTTGCTTCTGAATCTGTAAGCTGCCAAAGAGTCACTTGAAATGAATTTAAAAAATTGTAACTTTTCAGTTATTTATGAAAAAGTAGGTAAAGATTTTTTATTTCTCGAGATCAGAATCAGTATTGTGAGTTGTCATGTTTCACTGGGTGCACTTGTGCACTGCTCATTGGAATTACTCATTTTGCCACTGTGTTGTGTAGCAGTTAAATTAGAGACACCAGGAGTTAGGGACAGTTTTGCTAAATAGTTATTTAAGATAACAGGCAAGAAAGTGACTTTGAATCCTACAAACTTCTCAAGGCTGCCTTTACTGTGTCACTCCCAATGCACTGTCCTTGAAAACCAGCACAGAGGCACTGTAGAGTTCTTCAGAGGTTTTTCAACTTTTATTACTATAAAGTGAGAATTCTTTTTTAGGAGCTTTAGTACTCGAACATTGGGTAAATTCCATTCATCTAAATTTAGTTTGTATCCCAACCTACGCTACCTCAGAATTGTGTTTGCTAAACCCGGTCAAATGACACAAGGAATTACTTTTTCCCCTAAACAACTATTTCAGTGATGGTTCAGAGAGTACAGCACAGTCTAAATTTTATTCTGTTTCAAACAAGACCAAGTCTCTTACTAGGTTGCAGTCTGAATAGTTAAATTCCATATTTTTCTAAAACTAATTGTCACTGAGTTTTTGAAATCCTTCTGCAAGAAAAGGAAATACTTTAGCAAGACATCTGCATTGTTCTGAATATCAGCTGTATCAGAGTTAAGTGAAACCTTTTCACCTAGCTTCTGACTTACCTAATTTGAAGTTTACTATGGAAGCAACATACCATGGTCACAAACCCATACATGAGAAAGTGTTTTATCAATCTCTGCATAAGCAGAAATATTAATGTAATAGTAGAAATCTACTCCAATTATAGTCATGCTTTTAATGAAATGAAGCAAAAGGTTCTGCCAGCTGTTTCAGAAAATTTTAATTTGCTCTGCTTTAGCTTTTGAGATTTCATGGTTGCTTTCCTGGTACAACTGTTATGTTAAAGAGTGTGCCTACAGATTAACTTTGCATTAGTTCAGGAAGGAGACCTCTGGTAATCAGGTTTTCCTTATATATAGGACAGAATGCAATATGTTATATGCAGTGTATATATATTTTCCTTATATGTAGGATTGAATCCCATGGGTGTTGAAGGAAATGAAGAATTCACCACTAGTTGTATCTATAGATACCAACTTTGGTTTACCTTTCCACTTTTACTCTCTTAAAATTGCCTCAGAGAATAGCAGATTGGAAGAGATACACAGACAGCTTTTCCTGCAGAGCAGCAATCCAGCAGGACTTGTGGCAGAGAACATAAGTCTTGCCTCCAGGTACTCTGGATAAATTGGGCCACCTAGAGGTAATGACAAACGTGTATACATCAGGGCAGCCAAGTGCCACAGCTCTGCTTCGTGCATCCCTGCTGGCACAGCCCCTCTTTTCCTGGGCTCCAGCCCTGCATCCTTCTGTGATAAAGTCCTGCCTTGTGCAATGGGTGTGCATGGTTTCGGCATCTCTGGTTCTCTCTGTGGCCCCTCCATCGGGTCTAAATTAATTTAAATCCCTTTTGGGAGTAGTACAAGCACCAGATGTCTCGCAGTGACACAGGATGGCCTTTTCAAAACAAGCCAGCATTTATTACACAACCGGAATGTCAAATGTTATGGTCTTTAGGTTATAATAGAGGAGGAAAGCTCCGTGCATGTCCATGCTGGCAGCATCACATATCCCCCTGCTTTGCAAAGGATTTCATTCGTTGCAGTCACTCAGTTCTTACTCACTACAGCTTGCATATGTTTCTGGCCTTAATGTTTCCTGTATGTCAGGCTCAGGTAGGAGTGGGAGAAATCCCTCCAAGTGCCATAACAGTGGCAGGAGTAGTTACCCTGAAGGCATAGGAAAGGTTCAAAGCTACACACATTATCATGAGACTAACAAATCACCTTGTCAGCACTCTGCAGTAATTCTTCATGAGTAGATTTGTACCTTGGGAGAAACATTTTTTCAGGTAGCATGGTCTTTGCTGTCAGAGTTTGCAACAAATACTCAAATTCAGATTATTTGTCTTACAAGGGCCGAGAGACATATATTAAAAGGGTTTTTTTAAGTATGCTTATTATTTTGTTTGGGTTTATGTTGCAAGGGGAAAAGAATATATCGTGCATCCATTTTTCTAGTTAAACCCAAGCTGCCTTTGAAACTAGACTTCATTCTAGTCTTCCACTCTGTGCTTACACCCAGCTTTGCAAATTTCCTTAGCTTTAGGTTTTGTAGCTTCAGAAAAGGACCCTGAATTTGCAGTCTTAACTGACAAAGCAAAGAAAAGCTGTTCTTGTAGCACTTGTTGGTTATATGTTCCTCTGTGGAAGGATTTTCAGAAAGGCAAAGGTGTTCCCTCATAGTTTGTGAATCTGCAGTTTTTCTTTGGTTCTGGGCAGATCACTGATATTGATGTGTATGAATTTGGAAGATGCTCACAAAGTTTGTAGGAGTAGAATTTTTCTGGTGGTAGCCTAAACTGACAGGCAAGTTGGACTTTGTTTGGAAGTGCTTTCATTTTGGATTATTAGTGATTACTGAAAGCTCGGTTCTCTTACACTTCAGTATTTTTCTGCCTTACAGTTAGGTCTATTCCAAATAAAGTATTTATTGATCTGGTCAAAGCTGTAAATGAATTTGAGATGAAAAAAATTTCTGTTCAAGTGATTTCACCCATTCATTTTAAAAGGAGCAGATGTTTTTTATCTTAATGTTTGCTCCATATTTTCTAGGACGTGATTTATTGCAAGAAACTATTTAAGCTGACTTTTTTAGTTAACTAAATATTGGTACCATATGTGAATGCTAGCACATCATAATTAATTGCAAATGGTGACCCTTTCGTTGACCTTAATTTTCCAGCATGCATACACATAATTGAATCAAACTGTTCCAGCAAGTAGCAATAAATAAATATGACCAGCTAAAATACTTATTTCCAACACTAACATATGATAGTACTACTTTTCTGGGATTTTGTTTTAATTGAAGATTAGACAGGTTTGAATTACCTTCTAAAATTCAGAATATCAAATACGGGCAAAAAGAGGGAGTTCAGCAAATCACATCCTTTGCTTTCAGAAAAGTGAAATTCATATGCAGTAGATAAGCATAAACCTGGGACCTGTAAAAGTTTAGCTATCTGCCTGACATTTATAAACTCATTAAGAATCCATTCATGTTGGAGAGGTTTACTATGTCGTAATGTTTTAACCATTTAGACAGCTTTTAGGAGTAGCTTTTTATTGATTGTTTATGAAAAATCTGCAAGATTGATTATTAGTTACAGAATTCTGTGATAATCGTACATATTCGGTGTTCTTACACTTTATATGGCTAATTTTAGGCCATTTGAAATCAAATAAGCTTTTATTAAGTAAGACCTGGAGCTTGGGAAATTATTCAAGCTCCAAAATCCTGCCAGCCACATGGCCTCCCGTGGAAGGCTGTAGAGCTCTAGAAGCTTAAACGACTTTGTGAATTGAGCTGGATGTGCCTGTGACAAAAAACTCCTTCCAAAACTCTGTATTTGATTACAAATTAAACAAGGGACCGAGGTGAAAAGAAACTTGCTGTAGATCTTTATATGATACAGTCGTTTCCTTACAGTAATAGCTCCTCCTCCATACAGTAATTCAGGTTTTGCTGCTGTCTTGATGAAGGAAAATTTCCAGCTTGTGTTCAGGGTGTGATGTGATAGAGGCGCAGTTGCCATCTTCCATCGCAGTGGGCAGCATATTGATGCGGGTGCTTGGATGGACAAAGGACATGGTTCTTGGCTGTTGAAATGGTTACCTTGCCTTCTGTTTTAGTGTGTTAGGGTTTGGGCTCTGGGGCTTTTTATCTGCTGATGCTACTGTTTTCTCCTTTAAGTTATGAAATAAAAGCCACTAAGGACCGGGAACGGTACAACAGGGATGTCAAGAAAGCAAATGCACAGCCAATACACCGACCAGCAAAGGAGGCAGAAAAACACAAACCCAAGCTAAAGAGTTCTGCGTCTGACCAGCAGAAGCTTGACAAAATATTCCATAACCAGATTGAAAAGAAGGGGAAACTGGAGCAGCCTGTGAAAATTGTGACTGTGCCTTTTTCTCTGAGTTCCTGTAGACGTCACCTTCAGAGACAAGAGAAAAATGTTTCAGATGAGCATGAGCTTTTCCTGATCCGTCGTCAGAGTTTCCCTGATGTCTGGGTACTTGCTACTGAAAGAAATGTAAAGTTGCTGAATCCATATAGATTGGAAGAGGCTCTGCTGTGTAAGAGATTATTGAAGAACCATAAGCTTCCAGTAGAGAAACTGGACAATCCAATTGTGTTAACGGACAGGTATAGTACTACTGAGCAAAAATGTGGATGTTACTTGAAGCATCATTTGATAATTATTTACAGTAAATTCTGACAAGGTTCTGTTTGCTAATGGTGTGCTTATTTGTGCACTCACCTGTTAAAACAGATTTTTGGGTTTTATACTTTTATCTTGAAGTAATGAGCGCACTTGGTCATATTCTATTTGAAATAAGAATGATTTTTGACCAGTTTCATTGGTAGTGCAGCAAATACAAATTTCCTCCCCCAGAAGAAAATTAAATGCTCCACATATTCACGACTTCACTGTAGCTGACTTTTCCCCAAGAACTAGGAAAGGGCTGATAGAATTATTATTCCTGTATGCCTAAGCTTGGTCACTCACTAAGATAAGTGAATAGTTCTCATTTTGTTTCTTTCAACAAATTGCTTTTCCAAAATACTTTTAAAAATCTTGATCACTCCTTATCACTTGCTACCTTTTGGTGTGGTTTTTGCACACTTGTAATTTTCATATAAAGGATGTTGGGTTTTAACACTTTGGGGATTTTTTTCCAGTCTTATTGGTGGATCTCAGTATATGGCTGCTCTTTGGAAAATGCAGAAGAATTACCAGAGTTTCCATGGATCAGGTTATTTGTCAGATCCAAGGCTTGTAGCAAATGGATTCCAGATAAAAGTGACAGAAGGTATGATGGTTTTAAAATCTATTAGTTGCATTGGAGCTTGTTTCTTATGATTTAATGATTTAAATTATTGTTAATGTGGAACATGTTATTCTACATCACCTTGTCTTTTAAAGCACTAGCATCGTGCTTTCCTTAACACTGAGATTTTATTTCTTGGCAAAGAATGTAATCTTCCACACAGAACGCTGAGTAATGGAAACTGATGACTAAACAGAGAACTTCAATAGTATTTCAAAAAATGCTCTGAAATCCATGTTGGCATCGCTGCTTTCTTCTTTTCTCAAAATGCACAATACCCATATGCTTAATTGCCATTCTGACATAATTCAGATTAAACTGATAAGAATTCTTAGCCCAGGCATCTTTTTCCATGGTGTTACTTGCAGAAAGTTCTGCAAGTATGTGCTTTAACTGACTACTGTGCTGCTGAGCAGTTGAGGAGATCCAGTAAGGAGCTGGAGCCTGGTTAATGATGTACTTTTCTATCAAAACTATAATACAGAGCCAAAGGGGCCAGCAAAGAGTTGGTCATAGGATCACCACATCTTTTCTCAGAGTTTGATCTGAAAGTATTTTGAGGGAGTAAACTTTTCAATACGTCTCTGTTGATCACAGAATAAATGCATTTAATATAAGATTCTTTTACCTTATCAAGAGACCTCAAATGTTTTTACATCTTTCTGAAGAATGGTTTCTAGGGATGCGTTGGAAGCACAGGGGCAACCCAGTGTTGGTTCTGTAGATCACGAATTCTATAGCAGAATTCCAAGAAAAGCAAACGTCTTTGGGGGTAGCATCTAGCTGACAGCTCAGGGAAAAGATTGGCCATAAGAGCTGTTAGAAATGCTATAGCTTCATGTGTTACAGATCCCCACATATGTACAGTGATGACAGATGTACTGTAACATATGGGATCTTTTAAGGGTAGGTACAAAAAAGGGATGTAGACCAGCTCCTTCACTCAGAGGCTGGTTCTTATGAAGAAGTGAGCCAAAGCTGTTTGTCTTACTGTATCATGCACAGCAAAAACAAGGAAACTTCTTTCTGGCTGACTAAATCTCTGTGTAAATAACAGCACCTTTGCAGAAGAGGTGTTCATGGTAATAATCATGGAGTGAATGATTAGGGAAATAAAGCATGTACTGTAAGAAGCAGCTCTTACATGGTTTATTCAGACTAGCACATCAGAAGCTGAGGAGGTCTATGATATGTCCCTAGGCGAATATGGGAGAGAGGGATTGTGGCTTAGCAGTTCTGCTCACAAACTTTTACCTCCTGATATTCTAAGTTTGCTCAAAATCTGGTTAATGTAAACTAGACGCGAATAACTTGAATGTGAAAATTGGAAGGAAATTTGGTTTTCATCCTAGGTGAAGAGTGTAATTTCAAGTTTATTTCTAGGCAGCAGCAGAGAGTTGTTGGCCAGTCTCGTACTGCAGATGTGTCATGGTTTAACCCCAGCCAGCAGCTCAGCCCCACACAACTACTCATTCACTCCCCCCTCAGTGGAATGGGGGAGAGAATTGGAAGGGTAAAAGTGAGAAAACTTGAGGGCTGAGATACAAAGACAGTTTAACAGGTAAAGCAAAAGTTGTGTACAGAAATGAAGCAAGAAAGGAATGAATTCACTGCTTCCCATGGCCAGGCAGTGTTCAGGGTGTTCAGCTATCCCCAGACAAGCTGGGCTCCATCCCATGTGATGGTGATTTGGAAGGACAAACATCATCACGCCAAATGTTTCCCATTTCCTCCCCTGTCCCCCAGCTCTACGTGTTGAGCTTGATGCCACATGGTCTGGAATGTCCCTTTGGTCACTTGGAGTCAGCTGTCCAGCTGTGTCCCCTCCCAACTCCTTGTGCACCCCAGTCCCCTCACTGGTGGGGTGGGGTGAGGAGCAGAAAGGGCCTTGATGCTGTGTAAGCCCTGTATTACCAACACTGTTTCCTGCACAAATACAAAACACAGCCCCATGCTAGCTACTGTGAACACAATTGGCTGTCCTGGCCTAAACCAAATGGAAAACTACTTTTAAGACAGCTTGGTTAGTTTACTGTATAACAGCAAAGGATTTGACACAGTAACTGGGAAGTAGTCTTCCAGTCCTGTGTTCCTAAGATGTACATTTAAGAAAATGAAATCTCAAGGAAACTGTTCCCATTTGGTTTACAGTTAGTGAAAGTGCTTTGTGTGCACTGTGGAGGTTGATGAACCATAGGAATAACCCAGCAAAGAATGGGAATCTAGTTCGGTTCTTTGTCCCACTCTTCTATTTTAACTACTTGAGTGAAAAGTTAATAACATCTGAGTCTTGTCAGTCATGTTTATAAGCTTCTGCCAATGACATTATAGCAGTTACAGCCTCTTTTATTAAAAGAGCATACCACTGCAGATATGAAGGTAGAAATACCAGCATACAAATGGAACTTCTCCTAGCTTTTTTCCAGCTGACCCAAGGATTTCTACTTAGTACTTAATCAGCCCCTCCTCTTTTTCTTGAACTTGTCCCTGAAATACACTGTCTTCTACAAATACTTATCAGAGCTGATTTTTAGACACACGGGTATTAGTTTTTAACACTCCTAATGTGTCCTTCTCTGGGAATTCCACTACACAGTTTGAGGTTATTTAATTAATGGATTCTTGTATAATCTTTACAGAAAGGGACCTGCATACCAGGAGTGATTTTTCCCACTTAGACCTGACTATTCTGCGGGATTTCTCAACTCTGAGAGAACCAGTTTGTTTCATAAAGCATCTTTCACTATCCTTATAGAAGCAATACATTTTTACTGTCTGTATTCAGTGTCTGTTTTTGTGGAGTTTTTGAAATTCGAACACATCCTTAAAGAGAGGCATTCAGATGTTTTTGAGCTAGAATTTGCTTCAGAAAGTTTTTGTTTATTCAAGATATGTTGCTAATTTTTTGGGCCAGAGGTTTCTGCTTTGCATGGTGGATGATAAAGTCACGGCTTGCTGTGGGAGGTCCTGGAAGGGAAATGTGCACTTAACGCATGGTAACTGGAGAGCTTCTCCTTAGCAGCATCCATAGGAGCACACCAGAACCCCATTCTCTGTGTACACAACCTTTGTAACTAATTTTTTCCCAACTTTTTGGGTTAATAGGATCAGTCCTAGTATTTGCTGTTTCGCAACTGAGCTGAACTATCAACTGTTTCTCTCTGTCAGGGTCCACTATAGTATATTCGAAAGTCTGTGTTTTCCTTTGGGACTTCAGCCCTAATATGGTCATGTTAGATGTTAATTTCTGACTGCTGATTGATTTCTCATTAATAGCCACCTATTAGCACTTATTAATATGTATGACTTCCTTTTTCATCCTGGGTGAAGAGTTTTATTTTATGTAGGAGAAAGTTCACTCTCTCTGACAGAGAGATCCTCTTACATCACAAGCAAATTTGTTGATTGATTGATTGATTGATTTCTGAAGGTTTGAAGGTGGTATTTGTGGCAATTTCTTCTTGCAAAATAACGAGCTTTCTGTTTGATCCATGTGAATAAGTCTGTGATGCCATCACTAGATCTAAGACACTTCCCAAAACAAGGGCAAAGGAAATTTAGCTGCTCCAATTTAAGATTCAGCAGTTTTAGTCATAGAAGAGGCTTTCCTTGACCCATAGTGGTCTCTGAAGAGGACTGTCAGTCTAGTAGCTTGCACTGATTGTTTGTTTAAATCTCTACAGATACACTGCTAGCAAAGAAGAAGATAAAGACCCAGAGTATTGCTGCTCATTACCATATATTAAGTCTACTCATAATACCGAGATACTAATTTGGAACACTGGACCTCTTGCCTTTGGTATTGTACACCCTACTAGGACTATTTCCTAGATGACTGTAATGACTTAAATTTAAATATAGGACCACAGATTTATTCCTTTTTTCCTTGTGGTGTTGTGGTGTTGGGGTGTTGTTAATTTATTACAAAAAAACCCTGAGCAGCTGCCTTAATTCAGAAGGTGACTTGGGTAATTCCTGTGTTGCATCTCAACTGATCTTTCCAAAAAATGCTTCTTTGCAGTTCAGAATCGTAGCTTCTGGCAACTTGTGGCACAGAGGGGCTTTTTATGAAGATTTTCATTCTTACGGTTTCTTACTTGAAAAAAAACCTACCCATGAAATATTAATTTTTCCTTATTTGGATGACATGTTAGGGGCAGTGTCATTCATAGGATAAAAAATGAGTCGTTTATTAATCTTGCAATCATTTTGGGATTAATACTCAGAAATTGAATCTTATTCCTTCACAGTGCTTGGAATTCATAGAAATACAACTCTGGTCTTTAATGACCAATACCATTTGGTTACTGGGATCATTCTGAGCTTTATTTGCTCTCATAATTTACCAGGAGTCTTTCTCACAGGCCTTGTTCTGAACCCCATGGCGCCTTGTGGCACCAGGTACACTATTCCTAGTAGATTTTTGAAAGGTCTAATTAGCTGTTCTCTTCCTAACAGGAACTCAGTTCCACATAGAGTTTTTTTCTTGTTCTGCCGTTTTGGTGAGAAAACTGCTTAAACTTCTGTATTTTCACAAATACACCTTTGGATGTTTATTTTTGCAAGAGTGTGGGAGTTGCAGGCCTTACTTGCCTATTGTTTCATTTGAGGATAAGTCTGTCTTTTGAATGTGTTCTTGCTAGAAGACAGAAAGGTCATCTACCTTTACTGTTTTCAGAGACTCTATAAGACTGCAGTCAAAGTTGCTCTGAGTATCTTAGATTTTGGAAGTGCCCCATCTGCTTCATGGTTTTGGGAGACTGGGATCTTTGTATTGTCTCCCTGTTTCTCTTCGTATTAACTGCTGATCAGTCTAAGGAGTTTTCAACTAGATTTTTCTCTGGGTAGCTCACAGTGAAAAACATATTGTGAAATAGCCAAGAAAACACTTCTTGCTGTCAGTGTGTCAGTTAGGCAAAATCAATGGTTTCTTTGTGGAATGTGCCAGTTGTTGTAATTTGCAAAGCTGTGACGCTGAGCTCCAGTCTGTCTTCCACTGCCCTCCCACCCCCTCATGTTCTGGCCTTACTGAGGCTTCAAGTGATGCTACCTTTGGGAGAGCAGTCTGTTTGCTTTTACTTAATAAAGCAAATTACTTAATACTCAGTGTTCTGGGACCTGCCAGGCATTTGTTTGCTCACAGTGACCCCTACGTGCAGGGAACATTTCAAGAAGTAAGATGGATTACTTTCTGTCCAGTTCCTCTTAAGATGTGTTTATTATATGTGCCTTCACTGCACATCTGTCTGTCTGCCCTTGGGTAAGGCCTAGAGAGAGATGGGAATTCTTGGCTGGAGAGGAACTGAGAGCAAGGAACACACCTTAGCTGGCATTGTGTCAGTGGAGGGTCTTGGGCCATGCTGCAAGGCAGGCTTTTAGGGTAGAATTGTCTGCCTTGTGTAGTTGACATGAGTATGTACAGAAGATGTGCTTATAAGGCCTCAAAGAGCAGTAATAGGTAAATAACCCATTGTTCTTTCTAATATGAACTGCCTCAGCTCTCATAACCCGCCAGTGGAAAGCCATGCTGCAATTTATTGTCAGTTTGATTTTGACCATAGGCTGGGAGACAGACAGTGTTAGAGTGTCACCTACTCTAGGTGGCAGCTGGAAGGGAAGCCAGCTTTTCCTGGCCATCCAAAAGGAATTATCCAAAGATGATTGTAAATGCTTTGTTTGGAAAGAGAAAGGGGAAAATTGTAACAATGGGAAATCCACGTTTTTAGTCATTTGAAAGCTAGTTTATTTGTTCATGGAAATACTTTCCTTGGAAGTTGCAAAGTATTTCATAGAAACTGCCATGGCAACTGCTTGAGGACTGCTGTTTGAATCCTCAAAAATCTTAGTATATAAATTGTCAAAAATTTACAAGTACACTGAGGCTTGAACATCTGCTTATATCATCAAGTGTTGCCAATATCAAAGTTCCTGCAAAGACTTGCAGATAAATACTTGTTAATCAGCATGCAACTGGGCTACTTTGCAGTTTAAAGACTGTTAGCAGAAAAGGGGAATGGCACACAAACAGAAATACCAAAGAAATAAACCTCCCTTGGCCAGGGTTTGTATTGTTTGTTCTTATGTTAAACTCTTTCAAGCCCACTTTGACTTTCAGATTAGAGAGGAAAATGGTGAAGTCAAATCTAGCTGTCAAAACTTGCAGATGGAACAATGGCTATTGGTGAAGCTGAAGAGTATATGAGGAAATGTTTTGCACATCCAGAACCTCACTGTCATAAAATTTTTAAAGGAAGCACAGGAAAGACAAATTTTTAAACTGAATATCTAAATACTTGACACTAAAATTATGTCCTGTCTTTGGTAGCATATAGAGGGGTAATTATTGAAAGGTTTTCAAATAGACCAGATTCTAATTTTAGAGAGAAAGCAGCATAATCAAATGGTCTGGAGTAGTTCCTCAAATCTAATCTGTAATTAAGTCAAGAATAGGACAAAAATTAAGAGAAAAGAGCTGAAGGAGATTTTTAAAAGACTTTATCTTTTCCTCCTGTCCCTTACTGACAGGCTTTCCCATGGGGAAATATTAGCATAGTACATCATCTTTTCTTGCCTCTGTGTCTGGCAGGCTTTCAAATAATTTAACATTTTGCTTTAAGCTGAATCTGAACTTATAGATTCACAGCATTACATAAAAATACTTCTGTGCTTGCTGACCATGATTAGGGAAAGGCAGCTTGGAAAAGAGAAGGAAGACAAGGCTGGGTGAGAAATGAAATAAAGTTTCAGATGTGAAGCAGTGTTGAAAACACAGCTGGAAGATGGTTATGTGATTTTTGGGGGGTTGGGGGGCTGTTCCCTATATCGAATTCACACTGGTTGAAGTATCTCATGCCATGAAGCTTAAGAAGGCCCAAGAGCATTATTTACACAGTGATACTCCCATATTTAGAAAAAGTTTCAACCTGCACAGTCACCATGTTCATGTGTGCTCTTATTTAATGACTGTCAAATAAACAGTGCCTGGACATGGATAGCTCAGCTTCATTCTGCCTGCTAATGAAATTACATTTTGCTGACTTATGTTGCATATATACTTTGACTTCTGAACTATTTCATGTTGTTGTTTGGATTATGAACAGGAATTATCCCTTGTGACAGTTTGTTCGTTTAATCCACCTTGGAGCAATCTATTTGTCTCCAGCTCTTTTGACTTTACAAAAACCATTTGTGACTCAGGCTGAAGGTAATTTATCCTACCTGGAGCCATTACACGAGAAGGGAATTTAATTTTGTTATTAATTGAAATTTTCCATGCTGTCTGTGTCAAAGGTTTTGCTTGTTATACTTGTAGTGGAGGAGAAGGGAAGGTAGCTGTGCAGGTTGGGTTGAGGTTTCTGTGCACCCAGCATGAATGAGAGAAAGTCTGAAGGTCTGAATGAGAATATGTAAGCCTGACCACCAGAACTTGATTTTAACTGGGAGTGGAAAAAAAGTTGCTGGAACAGCTTCAATCAGTTTTTTTTCCTGTAATGTAAATAAGAAAGCAAATCATGTAGACCTCAACACTTGAATAGACACTCTGTTAGAAAGGCTGTTCAGTTTTTCATTTCTCATTCCTAGTCAACAGTGGTACCTGCTCTAGCAGTGATACCATATGAATGATAATATGAAGTCAATCACAGAGCCTCTAGTTTTATGGCCTTGAGGTGTTCCTCAGATGTGGTAGGAGAAAAAACTGCTTTTTATTTCAATACAATCTGAATTTGTTATGATAACATTTGAACTCTACAGATGTTGCAACCAATTACATAGGAAATAGTGCCAACACTGTTCTAATTTTTTTTCAAACTAAATTGTATTTTATTGCTAGCTTCTACTTTAATTTCATGTATGTTTAATTAAAGTCACAAAAGCTTTAATTAAAGCTGTGCTCAAGACTGGGAATGCTGCAAATGTTTTGAGCATTAAACAGTGCCAGCTAGGATTTGGATTAATGTAAGCTGAGACATTTGTGATGTGAATAAACACACATCATCATAATGAAACATTGTGCAAATAAATGCTTTTCATTCCAAGGGAGGAACAAAAAAGTTTCCTAATTGTATTGGACTAAATTACTAAGTGACTCTGCATCAGTTTATTTTCTGTGAATTGTTATAGAATAGAAATTAAAGCAGTGCATGAATTACTGTTTTGTTTTTGTATTTTCAGGTGTTTCGGCTACAGAAGGTCATCTGGAAATAGAAGGGATGGCGAATTGTCTGCCATATTATGGAATTTCTGATTTGAAAGAAATTCTAAATGCAGTAGTTAACAGAAATGCAAAGGAAGTATATGAATGTAGGCCTCTCAAAGTGATAAATTACTTGGAGGTGAGACAGAAGCTTTCTTTCAAGTATTAGCCAGCTAAATATCTAATAATTCCTTAAACAGCTTGAAAATCTTTCTTCAGCTTTGTGTTTTAATTAATGCCATTGTGTTCTAAACAGAGGTTACCCTTGAAAAAGAGAATATCATATCCTCTCTGAGTTGTGTATTCCTTACCAAAATGCTTCCATCAGAAATACCCAAAAGCAGTCACCCTGTTTGATATAACACATGCCAAAAGCTGATGTTTACAAGGTGTTTCCTCTGTAAGGCACTTTTCAGACTAGAAAGGCATTTCTTCATGTTGATACAGATCTGCCACAGAACGGGAGTGACTCTTGCTGATACTTTCTATGCAAACAAATCAATTGTCCAGCCAGAGACAGTAATGGCATGAAGTTGCAGAGACAACTAATAGATGTGGTGCTAGTTAAAGCTGGAGTAACAACAGTAGTTATCACTTCTTGTCTAGCTGGTTCACTAATGCTCTTTAATACCAACTCCCTTCAAAAAGGTTACCAAAATATATGTAAAGTCTCTTTGTATTTAAGCCTTCCTGAACTCGGTTACTTCAAATTGGGACCTAGGCACATATTTACACAGAATATGTGTTATATCTTTTAAGGAATATTATACAAATCTTTTCCTGTCTTTTGGAAGTAGTGAACTGCCTTTGCAGCAAGTGATTCTGTTACGTACTACTGGACCACTCTCATGTGCTCATGAAAGAAGGTTAAAGAAGGGATAAGTTCACTGTTGAGACAGAAATTGTTTGTAAAAAAACCTCAAACAGCCACAAAAGCTGTTTCTCAGAAATAAGCACTGAATTTTTTGACCATTCTGGGAGGTAACCACTGGAAATGCCATTCACTGTCATGTTCAGAATCACAGCTTTTATCATTCATTTCATGTTTGGGCAGGCAGTGTGTCTGCAGCTTTTGCTGTCAGTTGATAGATGCAGAAGAAAGAATAGAGTAATGGTTGAAGAAGCAGCCTTCTGGGGTATGAAACAGTCCACAGTGATCTTTATCCCACTTGGAGGAGTGGCAGAAAATCCCAGACAAAGAAAATGAGATGATTTTGATTAAATCATTATGAATGCTGCTCAGCTTTGTACAGTATGAGGGGAGATTGTGTGCCACAGACATCACTGTCTAGGCAACATGACATAAGTATAGAAGACAAGGCAATGGCAAGAAGGCCCATCTTGGAGGAGGAAACAAAACTTCTTTCTGAAGTTCCTTAGTTCTTTGAGGGTGGGTGCTTTAGCAGGCACTTCTGCTTTCTGAGGTTGTGATAAGTGGATGCAATAGAACATAGTAAATACAACATCTATGGTGTTTTTCAAACTTTACTTACTGACTGCTTGGCTTAATTTATGATAGTCCTAAAGTTTGTGGTGTGAAATGTATCGTGGGAACTGGTAAACATCTACAGCTGATGCTGGTGACAACAGGAAATAAGATCTTCAGAAACACCAAGCATCTTGCAGAAGTAGGCTAAAAGAGAGCAGACATGACCAGGGGGCTGACTGTGCCTGCCTCCATTATAGAAATGTCATGAACTGACCAGTAAGATATATTTAGAGTTACATTTAGATATCTGAGATTTGGAATATTTGTCAGCAGAAAAGCATGATCTTTAAACAGTGAGTGCTTAATTCCTGCTTTCTGGTAGCCCCAGGCTAATGTCCTAAAAAGTGGTGCTTTAAAACTATTGGGGTTTTGGTTTTGTTTTTCCTTTCCACAGGGAGAAGCAGTACGTTTAGCTCGGCAGCTGCCCTTACATTTGTCAAAAGAAGATGTACAAAACACAATTTACAGGATGAAGCAACAGCTTGGAAAGGAAAATAAAGGCTGCGTTCATGGTCGTCCTTTTTTTCATCACTTAATAGATATTCCAGAAGTTGACAAGCACAACTCCATGGAAATTACTCAGTAAATGGAACATTCTGTTTGAGGTCATACTTCTCTTGCTTAATTTTGATCACTACTCTTTAATGTCAGTATGTTTGGTGCAAAGCTTTTGTATAATAACTTTCCACTGTTATATGTTCACCTCCTAAAGACTTTATTTTAATAAAAATGCTACTTGTAAAATGGAAATAAATACTGTAGAGAAACAACTCACCATTATTTTTTTAAAAGCAAATGTTCTCAACTGGTTTCATCCTTCTCTTACTGCTGCAGGTTTAAGAAATACCAATATGTCAGAATTTTTTAGATGTGAAGTGGTTAGAAGTTGCTTTCAACAAATGCCAAAGTTTATTATACTAAGGACAGCAGATGTTAATTTTCAAAGGAATGCCAGATAGCTGTAAGTATTTAAATATGGCATTGCCATATGCAGTCATTATAGTTAGACTTCTATATTGTTGTATTTCTATTTGGAAATTCTTAGCTCGTGTAAATGAGTATTGACAGTCCTAGTGTCCACTCTCCAAGAATTCTACACTTACAGAAGTGTGGTTCTTAAAACTATGATACACTTTAAAAACTTCAGATGAACAAAAACTGGCCAGTTACTTGAAAGCAGAATGGATGTGAGTCACAAGAGCACAGGTTAGCACTGAAATCAGATGCCCATGATGTTTATTGGTGCAGTGCTATACACAAACTGGGGGTGGGAAACATAAACTGTCCTCCCTCAGGGAGAATGTGGCATAACTGGGGCATAGTCTGCTATATAGAGAGCTACTGATTTTGGTAAACTGGTTCACTCTCTTTCTACCAGAACACAATGTTTACTCCTCTATTTCAAGGAGTGGCCTACTTCTGTAAACCTACCCCCTTAGCCCTTCTGTGCACAGCAGATGCCTTGTCTGTGGAAGAGTATGTTTTAAAAGTTTCAAGTTCACCTGAAAATTCCTGTCCATCCCCAGCTGTGGTTTGCAAATCTTGGCACTATGAAAATGTGGTTGGTAGGACCTAGCTTTGTAGTGTTTCTGTGGCTGCTGGGTAAATGGTTGAAGGTTGCTGAATGGTCCAAGTGCAAGCTGGGTTGTGGACAGGAGTGTTGGACCAGACAAGCAAATGTACTGTTTGAATATGTAAATCACTGATGCTGAACTGATGAACTAATCTAAGAAACCACATCACAGCCATACATCACAATATGTAAATTCTAACCTGAAAGGCAATGATTATCCTTTTAACAGAGCCTTTTGCAATAAGACAAGAGTAATGATTTTAAGCTGAAGGAGGATCAGTTTAGATTAGGTAAAAGAAAGAAGCTTTTTACAATGAGGGTGGTAAAACACTACAACAGGTTACCCAGAGACTTAGTAGATGTCCTATCTGTGGAAATACTCAAGGTCAGGTTGGATGGGGCTCCAGGCAACTCGACCTAGTGAAGATGTCCCTGCTCGCTGCAGGGGTGTGGCACTAGGTGACCTTTAAAAAGTCCAACTCAAACTATTATGCAATTCTATGATTATTTCTTTGTGCCATTAAAGTAAGTTTGTCCTTTTCATAAAGAGCAAGGATGATCAGAGGGCATGGGCAGGATATATTTCCAAGCTTAAAGGTGAGCAAGGCACAAAATGAGAATGTCACTTGCATACTGGACACTTGTTGGCTCTAAATGTCACTCAGTGCAGAAGATGTGAATTTTTAGAATCGAAGTGAGAAGGTGGATGGAGATAGAGGAAGGAGACGTGACCCTTGGCTCTGATGGGGAAACAGGATCCCAGCCTCGCATGGGATACAGAAGGTTATGGTTTGTTTATTTTTATTCTTGTTGGAATACAAACTCTGAGAATTTAGAGAGTAGCCATTACAGTGAGAAAAGCCAAAAACAAGCTGCAGAATGGAAATTTATCTCCTCACTAAGTTTTTTGGAACTTAAATAATTGTGTGCACCACTTTCAGTTTGGAGTATAATATATAGCATTTAATGAGACTAATAATTGCTAGTTCTTTCCTAAAGTTAAGATAGCTATATCCTAATTATACTGAAGCCAGTGCCAGTATCTTTGGTAACACTTTAGTCTACATCAAGTGGACAAGTTTTAATAGGTATTCAGTCCCTAGACTGAGGACAAAATATGATGGCAAATGGTATTCACAGGTGCCAGGGTGTGTTTAATTGCTATGGAAGCAAATTAGCATCAGGATTTTCAGTGGGTGCAGGTGCACCAGGTTAGGCAATTGGGAGCTGGGTCTTCCCTGCTTTCCTGGCTGTGTTTGCTGGGCTTACACCTCAGAGTGCTGCTGTGGATTTCTTCTTTAGGTATGTGTACATACAATTTGTTTTCTGTCTCTGGGGGATACTGAGGGATGTTACATGCTGGGTGCCAGCAGCAAGCACTGGAGCATGGCTTTGGAGCTGCAAGTCTGCATGTCTCCCCACCACAGTACTCATGGTTGGTACTGCAAGCTGAAATTGGGAGTTACACTGATGCTCTGCTGATGGGAGATGGCATTAGATAGGACAGGGTGGATCTCCTGCCTTGCTTTATCCAATATGGACAAAAAGAAATGTTACTTTCTGATGCATCCGTTTTATGTTCCTTGTTTAAACAAGAGAAGTACCCAAGTTGTAGGTTTACAAGTCTGAAGAAGGTAAGTGGTGTGCCTGAGGTAGCAGTTCTGGAGAAGGAAGGCACATCAGCTTCTGCCCTTGCATCAGCACAGGGTGCTACAGGGTGAGCCCATGGGGCTCTTGAGGAAGCACACAGAGGCTGCCTGTGCCTGTAGTCAGTCTGTCCCCAGCTCCGTGGGCTGTTTGTTTGGAAGGAAGAAGAAAACCTGAGATGTGCAGTGCTGGGTGAAGCTGGAGGCTGTTGCACTTGGCCTCTTCGCACGAAGCAAGAGCTGCTGAGCAGCGCGGTGGGCGCGTGTCCCAGCGAGGGACAGCCACCTCCTTGTCCCCACGCTGCGCCCACGCGGCTGCTTCCCCACGAGTGGCCGGCCTGGGCCATTCCAGGCACTTCTCGGATTTGCGCTGCCCTCTGCTGGCATTTCGGTTTTGTACAATTTGGGCTTAAATGGACATGGTCTGAGGCTGGCCATGGGTAAGCATCGTTCCTTCCTTGACTCCGGATCCCCAGCAGGTCAAGGCGTTACCGCTTACGTTGCTCCTCATGGTGTGCATATTTGCTTTCCTAAAATACACCTAGTGCAGGTAGCAGTGTTCCCTGGGGGACAGTCAGGAGCTTTCCAGACCAAAGCACGAGCTCGTAGTAAAACTTCCAAAGCCTTTTGGTTGGAGGTAGCTTTGCATTTTTCAGAGGATCGTTTGTATGATCGGCTGGGGAAGGTTTGGTTCTGGTGGTGTGTTTGCAGCTCAGGTGTTCCCGTCACCCAAATTCTGAGAACTTGCACATTCCTTTAATGGGAAACCTTTTAATATCAATTTATATTTATAAATACAGGAAAATCTCATTGAAAAAAATTATTTTTCCTTGTATGTAAATAGAGGTATAAACATGAAGTGGAGGTAGCACTTTTTACATGTGTCTTTTCTGAATGACATAGGAGTCTTATTTATGAAGTTTCTGTTTCCTCTCAGTTAATCAGCATGTGTGTGAAGGAGTTTGGACTACTTCTTGTTTGTTTTTTTCCCTTTATCATGAACAGTAGCTATTCAGAGAACTATAGCAAAATCAGAGGAACATTGAAGTTATTCCAGGAGCACCTAGCAGGCATTGGCAGCAGTAAAGTCTAAATGATGTAATTTGGGATTTGTTAGAATGGATTCTTCTCTATTTCCATATTCTGATATGGAATGTTTAAAATATCTATCAATAGAATCAGTACTTCCAAGCACTTTATTTAGGTATACAAGCAAACATTCCTTAGTCTCAAGGACTTCACTCCTTTTTTTTTCCCTGCAAACATACTGGTATTACTTTAATGAAACTTAACTTCAACAAACAACTTTTTAGATTTTTGAAAGGGTTATAATATTTGGTTTTCAGAGTTTGTTTTACCCTCTGTAAAGCAGGTCAAGTTTTGGATTTGTAGTGGGGTTTGGTTTCTTTTGTTAAATAAACTTACAATTCTGACTTTATTTTTTGGCTTCAGTAGAATATTGAAGGGTTCTTGAGAATTTTGTTTCTTTTGTACCCAGCATTTAACAGGATGGGTTAACAATTATAAGAAACTTGGGTACACCCATTTAATTTTGCAAATGGAAGGCTACCAGAACTTGCTTTTATTTTTTCTCCTCTCTCCCTCTCTCTGTAAGTATGGAGTATCATATCTGAAATTATGGAGAGTATAAATGTGGAAATGTTAAATCTTTTGTTAATGGCTTCGAATTAAGCACACATTGTTGCAGATGATTTGGAGGACTTATTTAAAGTAAATATACAATTTCAAGCTCAATTATCATTCATAGTTTAACTGAACATAGTGAGATACTCGGTCTGTGAATTTGATACAGTGTTACTTCATAATTACGATGCTTTTTTACAGTAAATTTGATATAGAACAGTTGCTAAAGGAAAGCTGCTGAATAGTGTGACCAACCATTTTATGGGACACATCTGGTGCATTAGTTCAGGATGTGCAGTGCAGGAGAACAGAGCCTTTTGCCCAAAAGGAGAAGGAAGCTAACTCCACATGTATATGTTTTGGGGACATGCAGAGAGGTTAAACAATTACGAGTTAATTGTGTAAGCTAATAGGAGGGGTGTTTGTAATGTCATTTCAGAATAGCTAAGGAGGAAACAGAAGAGAATTATTGTTTTAAAATCTCAAATGAACGGTTTACACCTGTTAATGTTACATTTAGAACAGCTGTTTCTTTTATTATCAGTAAACAGATGCAGAAAGTAATGGAATGTTTTAAAGCAATATGTTAATCCTATCTTCCACTACTGAATATTCTCACAATGTCGTGATTAAATATTAACTGTAATGCTGCTGTCATCTGCAGTTAAAGAATATTTACTTATTATTTTAATCACTTTTTATCTGAAGTTGTAAATGTTTATCCAAAGTTATTGTAGTCTTTCATCAACCCAGCTTAAGTATTTTTGCACATCAGTAATTTTATTGATGATTTCATTGGTCTGAACTACTCAGTCAAAGTAACCCTGATTTTGGTTTTGTGCAAAGGTTATTTCTGTATTTGAAATTTCACCCTGAAATGAAACAAGCTATATTTATAAGTGGGGGAGGAAATTGCTCTTAAGGGCCCAGGCTAACACACATTTTATATGAACTCCATGTGAAGCTGATTATAGGTGTAGCTTTCCCAAAGCATACTTAGATTAAGCACTGCAGTTGGGATAGTACCAGTCAGGTGGTACAGGAGAGGGTATTTTTATTTGTTTGTGTGAAAATAATTTTAGTTTTAGTTCATTTCTTTTCAAATGTGTTGTGCTGCCTCAGTTTTGAAATAAAGAGAAGCTATGAGTCTGACAATCTCTTGGAAAGAAATACTCAGAACTGCAGACACAGTATCATGTACCTAGGAAAAAAAAAATCAAAACAAGTATTTCAAAATATTTATGAATTAGTGCCTAAACTGACCTGAAGTTCCCTAGAAACCTGTAGTGGCCACTCAGATGCTCAGAGGTGATAGTAAAAGTTCTTCAACTGGAAAAATGTATGTCTTAATTTTAGACTTGCAGTATGTGTGAGTGTTCAGTGAGCCAGCGTGCGATGTGGAGCATTACTAACACACCCTCGAAGAATGGAAGCGCAGAAGATTCATGCTGTAGAACTTGTTTGGCAGATTAGTTTTCAGGAAATGCAGGGACCAACGAATATGGCAGCTGCATTATTAAAAAATACTGTATTCAAGCCCAGGTCAAATTGTTCATTCATGCATGGAGTAACTCAGCATTAATTGAATCATTGCATTTTTTACATATTTTAGATCACCGATATTTTTTGCTTCAGCACTTGAAATGCCTGATAAATTACTATATTCACAAGGGGCAAGCATTTTGACAGAGGAATGCTTTATAAAGCATTTATTGCGTGAATGTTTGCTCGTCAGGTCATTGCAGTAATAAAATTGCATTGGTAGAGCTGAGATTCTGTCTTAATTCTAATGTGAGGCAGCCTATTTTTGGAGAGTTTCAAGATGCTTGGGTGAAACTATCTAAAATTATACAAAATAATTAAAAGGGAATGTCTTCCTTTGTTCTTATTAGCTTGATACTGCTTATGTTAGATAAATGAGAGATATTCCTGATGAAAAGTAAGAAGAGTTTATTTTCTCAATTAAAAAAGAAAAGGGGAGCGTAGGGAGGAACCCTCTCAGGGTCAATTAAGTAGATTTAAGAGTCCTGTCATCTCATTTCAACAGAAATAAAAGGAAAATTCTTTTTGAAATAATTTGAGGTTTTTCATATAAAATAGTTTTTGAAAGGCAAAAAGTTTTGCTTTCAAAACTTTCAAAAAAGTTCCAGCTTGTGAGGAGCAAATCTGGGTATGTTTCTTGTTAGACTTTGCCAAAACAGACTAGTAGTAAATAGATTATTTCAAAGGAATATGTTGTTGAAGGTCTGTTCTGTCCTTAAGCAGGCAGAGTAGAAATATTATTTAGTCAGTTAACATTCCTGATGCTCCCTGATACCTTAGGTGTGTATAATTTAGAGCAGGAACTGGTTAGTAGTTACTAAGATGAGTGGAACTGTAGAAAACTGTTCCCTCATCAGAGGCATTCACACAGTTACTTCTCCCACAAGAGCGTTACAGAACCTTTCCCTGAGGCTTCACATTGAGCTTCAAAATGCCCTTTTCCAAACCTGCTTGTCCCAGATCCCACTGCCATTTAGGAGAGCCATATCTCTTATGCTTTATTTACAATGACCTTTGAGCAACTGAAAATGCTGCCAAGTCCTTTAGAAAGTGAGGCTTCGAAATTTCAATTTTAATTTGTGTTTGCAAATGAGCAGCTGTGATTATGCATTAACTACAACAGCAGTAAAATGGATTCTGACCTTTTACAATAATAGTATTTTTTACTCTTACTTAGTGAGCTTCACTGTAGAATCTGAAAATGCTCAATAGTGCACCAGCCACTTGTAGATTATGGAAACTGTAGAAACAGCTCAGTCAGCTGTGAGAGGGATGCAGAGTTTACAAGGGCGGGGGGGAACCCCAAACACTGCAATTCAGTTTCACACTTGTATTTTTACTATGATGAGCATGAGCCTAATGTTTAATGGGTATGTGCAGTTCATTCTTGCCTGCTTGCAAACTTCTTGTGGAGTCCTCTGTATAATTTCCTACTCTATATTAATCCAAGTCATCACAAATTATGCATCTTTTCATTATTGTTGTATCCTGCTTCTTCTGAGTGTATTTAGGTGCTCTATAGCAACAAAGCGTTGTGTTAAATTCCTTAATCATATGAAGTAATGAAGGGTTCATGCACCACGAGATTTATTTCATTTTTTTAAGCCTGTGTGGATGCAGAATTAATTAAAATCAAGTCCATCTAAAGAAAGGTTTAAATGACAAAATACAGTGCAATAACTGTCTTGCCAGTTTTCTCCTGCTTACCAGTCTAAGTCTTTTAACTGTAGCTCAAAAATCTGGAGCAAGTATTTTGGCATAGCAGTTTGTTGTAAGGAAGATTTAATAGCTTGTTATGTCCTATTTCTATAAACAGAAGTCATTTAGAGTTCAGCAGATATATTTAGAATCAGCATTTGTGCTGGTAGTTACAAGCTGAATAAAATAATCTTTGAAAAGCTCAATATACAGAAGGGAATATTCAGGTTCAAATTTACCTCACAAGTAATTATCTTTTAAGAGACTTAGGCGTTTTCATAAATTGGAACCTACAAAATTGGGTGTCATGCTTATTACTTCATTTTAAATATTTTAGATTTTTTGATTTTGTTGTGTGCAAATGTTAATAGTTTTAAGAAAACTATGTGGCTACTGCTGTACAAGAGGTCAGTTCCTGGCAAAATTCCCTAACCTTCAGCGAGGGAGATATCCCTGTCTCAGGGAGTACAGAGTAAGGCCCAGAAAAACAGACAGCCAGAAGCTTTGGAGAGGTCTTCTCTACTCTCAGCTGGTTTGGGACAGAATATTAATACAAGTGTACACTGAGTGATTTGTAATCTAACCTCTGATTTGTTGACTTCAAGGTATGCGTGATAACTGAGAAACACATGCAAAGTCAGTTTAAGATAGGAGTTTTATAGCAAATAGTAAATTAAAACCATAGTGACCTTTTAGTCCTGCTGATCATGTGCAGAAGGATGTTCATGTGGTGCCCTGTACTAATCACAGTAACAGGGCTCTTGTTCAGGGAATAGCAGGCACAAGCAGTACTCTTGTGTGTTTATTCTTCTACTGCAATTTCTTATTGAAAAAAATTTGCAATTGAAATGTTATAATCACACCTTGATGCAATGCTCTTTTTTTTAAATTCTGTTCTGGAAAAGATAGCAGTTCTTTTCTTATGAGAAAGGTTTTTACTTAGTGGTGCAAGTAGTCATCAATGCCCTAGTTCAAATTTCAGTTGTTACTGCTGTCCTGATTGCTGGCTCTGGTCATGTTTGCTGCAAAGTCTAATAATTTTTATTCTATCAATTCTTACATAGATTTTGCAAAACACTCTAGGAGCTTGAGAACTACTAATTAAAAGCATATTAGATATTGCACTGAAATATCTTTTTCCTCCTGTATTTTAACACAGTAATAAGTGCTGTAATTTCTTTTAAATTGAGTGTCCATGCTTTCAGTGTCACAAAAAATTTCACCCAATCATATGATCACCCCATCCTTAAAGAAGTGTCTTGCAAGGATAGTTATGCAAATAACAAAAACCTTCATTTTCTGTTCTCATATCTAAGCAGGTAATTTTTCAGTTTTTATCATGTTTAAATTCTGTTTCAGTAAGCCCTGGAGAAGCCTTCTTGTAGGTGTATTTTTTTAAATATCAGCGCTGAAAAGAGAGAAAACATTAGTATTTTTTTTTTCATGTTTTCCTTCGTTATAATGTTGGTAGCTGTTCATCCAAGTGTCAGAAGAATGAAGTTGCATACACAAATGAAGTTATGTACACAAATGATGCTTATGATGCCCCTTTGTCCCCTCATCAAACTGGAGTCTTGGAAAGAGGGCTGGCCATGTGCCCGGCTCCTGGCAAATCTGTGAGCTGAACACACTGATAGAGTTTCCCCATTTTAACTATGTGGGCACTCGACTTGAGGGGCAAATGACATGCTGGTACCAAATGATCTGTATGATGTGCAACACAAAAGTTTTCCTGTTTTTGGTTTCGGTTACATGACCTGTGGGCTAACTGAAGAAAACATCACTGAGAAAGTGCTGCATCTACAGATACAAGTGCTCCTATTGATACGTTACTTTTCTAAGATTTTGCTGAGTAAAGCTATTTCCATACATAAGCGTTTTGGCCATCTGCAACTGCTTGTCAGTGGGGCTGGTTTGAGAACACTGGCTGTAATTGTAACCTCAGGAATGTGTGACCAGCTCGCGGCCAGCTGTGCATGCCCTGACTTTTCCCAGGTGTTAAGATACATGGCCACTTTTGTTCCCCTTAACCAATGGGGCAAAATACAGCCCTTGTTTTTCCGCACCTTGTCTTAAGCCTAAAAACTGCTGGGTTTTGTTATTTTTTTCAATAGGTCATAGCAAACAACTACATGAAGTCATCCATGTTGTTTAATTATTGGGCATCTGTGACACAGTGTGCTGCATCTGTAGGATAGTTTGTATTTTGAGAAATACTGAAAGGGTACTCAGTTCACCATGGTCTTGCTATAAATTAGCAGTGCTGACCCTGCAAATCACATAAGTGCTCTTTTTTTATTGTTGTTGCTTGGAAAAGATTTTACTTACGTTTCAATAGCATAGATATTTCTGCAGTTTAAGCCTCTTGAGCCAGAGTGAGTTTTGATGCATTTTTCAACTGATTTTTAATTGTTCTTATTTTAATGATCCATTTCATGTTCAGAGGAACACTTAGTAGCTGTTTTCTGCACAGGAGCCTGTTTGGAACTCCTCCTAAATCCAGCCTGGATTTTTCTGTACAGAGTGTTCTGCATTTTGATGTTACCTGTGTAGCATTTTCTTTGCTTCTGTAGCATTTAGAGTGTTCAAGGTGAGGCACAAATAGCTGGAAAGCAATGTGTGTGCCCACAGGTCTCCTCCTTAGAGGTGTTGGGAGGGACAACATTTCTGGTAATCAAGAAGACAAAATTTGCTCCATGGCCTGTGACACTTTAGTCAAGTAAAAAGTGAAACCATGAGAATAATTTATGTATGTGATAATTTGCATGGCATGATTGTTATAAAGGGATAAATCCACGTCTCAAGTCACTGCTTTTTGCTCTGATTTGCCAACAAGCTGACATGATCACCACGTAGTAGACATGGAAAGGGAATTAGTTTTTAACTTAGACCAAATCTTTATATTTGTCTTATATATAGACATATATAGACTTATATGTCTAAGTTACACATATCATCCCTAAAAGTAACATACCCATTCCTATCAGTTTCTATGTCTGTGGAATGAACTCAGACGTCTCTCAGAGCAGATCTGGATTCTGTAACACATTCTGAGTTCTTCAGTTACAAATTTCTGCCTTTTATGGACTTCCAAAGCTTGCACTTCTGGGTTTCGTTGTCTTTGAACATAGGAAGGACACACAGATTCTAAACCAGCACTAGGATTTTCCTAAATGCTCAGAAGTCAGGGGTGAGCACATGTGAAAACTTTCATAGGCCTAAACACTTTTCAGAATCTAGTTCTTGGAGACTCAAAAAAGATGGTGTAGTCTTGAGAGTAACTGAAAAATATTGGGCTCGAAAACACTTACTTAACCTTTGAGAAATACACCAGAGCTGTCTGGGGAGGAGTAGAGTAGCACATCAGTCCAGTGCTGAGACCTGTTTGAACATCAACACTTGTAGCAAGACAAGTTCTCCCTTATAGCTGCAGGGATATGGAGCAGTCTTGCGTGATGGGCTTACATAAAAGACTGTATTGTGCTTCAATGTGCTTTTTCTAAGGTGTTTCTGTAGTTAAAAGTCCTGGTCTGTGAATCCTCATAAAAAAGCAGAGGGTGTCCACTCTTCCCCAGAGCACACAGAGCTGATGAGTCCTGGGCCAAGACTGCATGATACAAATCACTCATGATTTGTGCCTCTGACTGACGTTGCTCCAGTGAGGACTCTCAGATATGTACCAGCATTGTGAGATTCCTGTAACCACTGGTCTTCGGTATTTCCTGTGAAACTTAAACCTAATGTTCGAAATCTGCATCAGCACTGAGCTGTTCTGCCCTTTGTTTTCTGTTCGTCAAGGTGGCTTTTCTCATTAGCATAAATCACAAAGCTCCTGCAGCAGCAGTGTTGTCCATGTGATATACAGCATCTCTGCTGTGCCCAAGGAATATTTACAAGCCAAAGGGCTCTGCTTTGCTTGATTTGGAGAAGCTTCTCGTTGTTTCTTCTTCCAGTTTCTCATTATGAGATGAGACAAATAAGGGGCTTTAAGAGAAAATAATGTAGAATACATGATACTTTTATTGTTATGCATGTCTGAAGTGGACAAAATAAATCAGGCAAAGGAAATGCAGCCCTGTGGACATTCAGAAGTTTAAAAACAATGAAGTAACAATATATGTGCTGCATTACATTAGACTATAATAAGGAAGTTAAATGACTGAGTTATGTGTGACCTAGTTGAAGAAATAAGGCTCTTCTGTGGAGTGTGGATACATAATGTAAACAAGTTCAAAGACTATTTAGCAGTCTCTTGGAACTTGCTCCAAATGCTTTTGGTTCAATGGGAGTGAAAAGCTATGCTCCATTATAGCCTCACTTGATATTTTGTTTTAGAGGGAAGAAGCTTGGAAGCAAGACTACTTTGTTTTTTTATTTGCTTTAAGATGACAGTGGGAAAAAAGTAAGATGACCTGCACACTTATATTTCTTTTACCTACTCATCTTTCTTATTTTCATTGTTGCCTTTAATTTTCTTTCACTTAAGAAAACATTAAAATGCACATGCATCAGATATATTAGAAAGAATAACTGGTGACAACTGCTCCCTTCATTTAAGAAACTAACTGATATGTACACATGCTTTAGTTTCATGCTCTTTCTCAGAGGCTGATGTTGGAGAGGGAATAGGTGTTTCTGATGTTATCTTCCTAACCTGTGTATTTTTATAGTGTTTATTTATTGTTACACGGTCTGAGATGATCTTGACTGCTTTCTGTATGAGGAGTTAGGACTTTTTGGAGTAGGAAACATTTTTTTCCTCTATGGCTTTTGAAAGATCAGTAAGAACAGCTCTGATTCTGTGCAGCTTTCATTCCTGTTGCCTTCTGCTGTATTTTCATGAGCAGTTGCAGCCTAAGTAGTATTAATCTGCTTAGTAGTTGGGTGGAAGCAGAGAACAGCTAGGAGTTGATTTCCCCCGTTTCCTGCAGTGCACAAACCCAGTTGAGCAGAGCAGTTAGCCTTGCTCCTGAGGGCTAATATAAATTAAAGGTCCTGAGCACTAGGGGTTGTTAAAATTCTCAGAGGGCTCTTTATAAGATGTTAACCCCCGTGGTCTGGCCAGGCTCCAAACGGGGTAATTACATTCTTCCTACCTAAATTCCCCCTGCAATTGCAATTCGATGTGCTGGTATTCCTCACTTCCTCTCCTCTGCCTTGCCCCGTGGAACAGTTGTTGCATTTCATCCCAGAGGTACTTGCTTTCGGTGACTGATGGAGTGATCTGTGCATAGAGTCTATAAAGCATTTTAAGAGCCTTTTGGATGAAATGTAATTTATGATGCTTAATTTTTTTTTTTTTTAATTATCTGCTGTTTAAAATGAACTGGGTTAATCTGAGCCCTGAGTGTGTGTGAACTGTGTGCAACAGAACTGGAATGAGACAGCATCAACAACTGTTCTCGTTCCTTGAGCTTCTTCCTAGAGTTTTTTTAGATAAAAAAGGTAAAAGATCAAACTAAAAGTCTAGGAGGCTTTTCTTAGAGGTTCATTACAAAACAGGAATAATATGAAATATATAATAAGGCTAATGTGATTTTTGCCTAAATTGAAGGATATATATATACATGCATATATATAACATTCCTCCTGCTTAGGGAATCTGTTGTAACCTTAGGAACAGCACCTAAAAACTCATGTTCTAAAAGTTACTCTTTTTCTACCATTTTTTATACTAGAAAAGCTTTTTACTATAAAAACAATAAAATTTTCATTAAGGTATTACATCCTAATTTTAAGTAGACTCACTACGTGTAAATTTAAGTGTTGCTTATAAGCAGAAAAATATGTAGTTAGTACTTAATGTTCATCAAGATAGTAGGGAATATCTGTATGTGCCAAATATACAGAGACTTCAGATACAGCCTTCTCTAAATATGGGATTTGCATGTCAGATATGTGCATTTCAAATAGGGTAAAGTGTGCCTGGGGGACATCTTTCTGTTTAGTTTAACACTGGTTTCTCTCCACTCTTGGAGTGTCTCATACTAAGCCTAACTGCACTGCATAGGAAACCTTTGTACAGATGCTAGCCTGAATGAGCTAAATCTTCTTTCAGGAGGTCACTTGTTCTGTTCAGACAGCCTAAAAGGTTGTTTATTTCAGATATTTCTCTCCTAGAACATCAGCAGGTAGAAACAAAAGAACAGTGTTGGTCTGTGCCATAATGTCCTCACTAAGTAAGGGACGTGGCTCAAGGTGGCCTAAGCAGGTGAGCTACTCACCATGCTGCAGGGCAAGTTGAAGATTTTGCAGGTGACTTGTCCAATAGCACAAGAAATGTATTTCCAGTCCCAGATGTATGACCCTACACAAGTGGCTTTGATGCACTACCTGAGCTCCTGAGGGGATTCGTTGTGTTGCCTTCTGAGTCAGGATGCTTGGAGATCTGCACTGACCCTGCATCTGCCATTTTCTAGTGCTGCTGAGAAAGGTTAAAAAAGTAAAAACAGCCAGTAAAGAAATGGAAAAAACTTTTATTTGCATAAAAAATTTTCAAATGCATGTCTAATACAATACAGATAGTTTAAAAGCCTGAAGCTTAAAATGTCCTTGCAAGGTCTTCCATTGTGTTTTAGTGAAAAACTACGCTATGACAAACTTATCTTTCTCTTTGATCTGTGATAAAGCTGAAGTAAATTTAAATATTTGACACTAGATTTAGCTCACTGTACTTTGTTGCTTTTTGCTTAGAAAGGAACCTGCACTAAGTACATAGCCAGATGTTCATGAGTTATACCTGTGTAATCCCACTCAGTGTGACTTCAATGGATTTAACTTAGAATAAGAAATTTAGTTCTCTTGACTGTAATCTATTCTGATATATTCTTATTTAAAAACAGTTTGTCATTTAGAATGCAAAGAAGCTATTTGTGTAGTTTTATTACTGTAACCATTGTGCTTTTCTAATTGCCGTGTGTGACAGTAAATATTTGCATAAAATACAGCTGTGCTCTGAAGCATTTCTCTTATGATACTTTATAGTTGCCATTACCAATGCAGATTAAAAATACATTTAGTCTGTAAATAGATTACTGAAGGAAATTTGTTATTTTTATTTAGTTTGTGTAAATAAGTATAAATAGCTTTCTTCACACTGTTGGTCTCCTGACAGGCACAAGAGCTCTGTACTTGCTCTTGACATCAACTCTCACATGCACTCATGTCTTCTAAGCACCCTAAAGTGTTTCTGTTATTTTTTAGAGCTTTGGCAAATCTGCATCCTTTCATGTTTTGTACGAGGTTCTGTTGCCAAGATGAGATTCAAATTCCTGGAAACTTCCAAGCAGAACAAAATCCATGAATTTTATTACAAGAGGAACATTTATTTTATTGAATCATGTTTTTAGATAATCTAATAGAATAATGTGGCAAAGGCTTTATTTAGATGGAAGGTGACTCACAGCAAGATATTGCAGAGATGCATAAACCATAATTTTATGCATTTATGATCTTTCTAGCTCTTGTTTTGTATATTTTTCCTTGCCTCATGTATGCATCTGTTTTCCATTAGTTTAAGTATGAAATTTCATTTTTCAGTAATTAATATCGAAAACAAATTTATCAAATTTGTCTATATTTTTAATTATTTTTAATCCTGATAACCATTCAGCAGATAGTCTCTGCTGTTTGTGCTTTGCCCCCTCAAAGCTATCACACTTTATTTTTGTCCAGTAAATTCTCTCCTTTGCTTTCTGTTGGCTGTTCCTGCTTCTTGCATCCTCTTCCTCTGTAAAGGAGGAAAATGTGCTATTTTTTCTCCTACTCATTCATAACTTCTTCACTTTCTTTTGCTTTTTCCTTTTGTTACCCACAACTGTCTGCATGTTCTTTTTGAACTCCCCACCTACAGCTTCACTCCTCATAGCATTCTCTGACCTAATTAACTTTCATTAGAAATGCCTTTTTGTTGCACTCTAAATTCCGTTTTATAGCACTCAGTAGAAGCTTTCATATCTAAGGCTGTAAGAAAAAGGTTTGTTCCTATTTCAGCCAATCTCCTACCTATTTCTTCTCTCTTTTGTTTTTTTGTTTCTTCATTGTTACCATTTTCTTCTTTCTCAACCTCTGTCTTTAATACTCCAAACTCAAATTTCCTTCTGTGGTTGTATTTAATTAAAGACACAGTCTGATAATTAAATATTTTAAAATATGTTTTAAAAGTGAATTTGCATTAAGAGGTTTTGGGGAGGGGTTTAAAATAGTTTTCAGTACTAGTGTCCTAGTCATTGCAGGAAACATACTTGAGAAATTTCAAGAAAAAGCATTAAAGTGAATTTTCTCAGTGCCCCAACCCCCTCATATTTAGGAGATTATGTAGTCTACCCAGAATAATAGATTATTATTGCAATTCATTAGAGTGAAACTGTAGAAGTATCTGTAGCTTCTCCAAAAATTCATCATCATTATGGGATGTTGTCTTTAATGACTGCCCTAAATTCCATTTCTTTACAAGTATTTTGTTAACTTGGTTGTGGAGACAGGTGGATTTTTACACAAAAATTTTGTTGTGCTCTTGGGGAAACCAGCCATGCCAGTAATACTCACTTTAACTGAAATTGATATAAATAATCTGAGGGTGACTTACTTAAGGTTTGAAACAGTTAACACTCTCTTAGGAGGAGATGAGGAGTAGATAAATGGTGAACAACTGGGAAGCTGGCTCTGAAGGACATGCTCGTGAATTTGGACACCGACTAATCTGTTTTGGCTGTTGCTGGCATGGCAAATAACAGCATAATGCAAAACCTTCCTGTTCCTTCCCACTCTGGCGTTTTAACTTTCCACTGAGGGCAAGCAGCGGCCACGGGCCAAAGCCTTCACTGGCACAAGTGGGAGGAGCAGCCTCCTCTTTTTCCCTGTGGCTCTTGTGGCTCTTGCACTGACCAGTGCACAGCAGAGCACAGATTTGGGAGGTTTTCCCCCCTCTTGGCCAGCCTGGAGTCAAGCAGTGACCTCAGCTGAAGCAAATGGCCTGGGAAGGGGTATGAGCTACAGCCACGAGTCTCATGTGTGGCCAGGAGCAAACCCAGACACCTGTAACTGTGTTAGGTTGTACCATCTTCCCTGCTTGCCTTGGCAGAGCTGCTGGGCTCATCAAATCACCTGAAGAGAATTGCTGAAGTGGAGATGTTACCGTTCAGGATTACCTCCTGGTAACTTTTCCCTGTGCAGTGCTGTCAGTTTTGGGGCTTGGGTGGGTTTTTTTCTTCCTCCTTTTGATTGTCTATGAAGCTAATAAGCTGGCTAAGTGACTCGTTCAAAAAGCTCATTCACTGGAAAGACTATTATGGGCTGCCTGCCCTCAGGTCTGATCATCTCCTTCATGGCCATGTTCTTGCCTTACCGAATCCCTTTTTTAGCACTGCAAGCCCTTTTGGCCCTGTCGCATCGACCATCTAAAGGAAACGTTCACTGAACAGCTTCTCATCCTTCATTCAGCCTGCTTTGGTGGGTGTCTCACCCTCTGATCAGTGGAGGTGCAGGGCAGAGTTCCTGCTGTCCATGTCTTTTCCGGGTGCTCCCAACAGCAGCCCTCTGGAAAGGCACAACTCTATCAGAGTTTGGCAGCCTCCAAGGACTCCTGCGTGTCTCTTGTATCACTGGACCCACACTGAGAAACCACCTACCCCGTACTGGGAATTTTAGATCAGTTTTAGATCAATTTAGATCAATTTTAGAGTCTTCTGTATGGCTTTTGCCTCAACTGGAAGAGATGTCAAGGCAAGGATCTTGTGGAAAATATCTCATATCCTATGTTGTGATAAGATTTAGGTGTGTTCTCAAGTTTCTGTAAAAGATGGTTTTAGGCTTTCAGTGTAACCAAATAATTTATCTTTTTTTCCCCCTCTCAAAGCCCCTGTTTTATTCTGAGCCATGCTAAATTTTGTGCTTGCTATATGGAAAGATTTTTGTGTTCCAATGTAGAAAAAAATGAGTTTTTATTGTTTCCTAGAACTTTTTCATACCCTCCATGTCTTTTACATACTCCATAAAAGTAGCAAGTTTTACCAATGCTGTCTTGATAAAGTCAGCCTTCATCTCTTTTGGAGTCTTCTAACTATATTAAGACTAGCTATCAAATAACAAGGAACGTGTTAAAGTCCTGTTCCTCTGAGGCTCACACAGTCCGTGCTGCTTCCCCTCAGCAGTTCCTTGGAGTTTTTTGGGTGTTGCTGTTTAGAATCAGATTTATGCATGACATTTTACCTGTTGATGCAGAATTGTAGAAAGGATTCGTAGTCTGCTCTCTTCAGGCTTCAAATTGCATTTTTCATCTGAAACTCAGAATCCCATGAATGAGAGTCTGTGGGGAATAAATTCCATTTATGCTGAAAGATGTAGTTACCTTCAAAATAAATTTGTGCATATTTGCAATGATCCTTGTTCTGTCACCCACCCTGCCCCATCATCCCAATTAGCTGAAGAAATATAGGTTAAGAACTCCGAAGTCTAAAAAAAAGTCTGTCTGGGTAAAAACAAAACAACCAATCAACCAACTCTCCTGAAGTGCAGTTAGAGCTCTGCTACCCTTATAAAGCAATAGGGAGGGCAAACAAGGTACAGTCACACCTAAAGGAATATTCATGCCAAGAAAATCTAATTGCAGGCATCTAGCAAATGTGCAGTTTATACAGATCAGTGTGGGCAAAATGTTTTCAAGACCTATTCTGCTATAAATTGTTTAGATTTTTTCTTAGCACTTCCATTAAGAGCAGGAGATATTCTGACAAATTAGGGGAAAACAGATTGATCATAGCTGGTAAGTGGTGACTGGATTAATCAGAATCTTGGGGTGGTGGAATTCATTCATTTTCCTTATGGTCTGATTTGCTCCTCAAATAACCTCCCATATTTTTTTATTTTAGCAGTGATGTCAATATCTTGGACAAAGCTTAGCAAAGGAATTAGATTAATTTTAAATTTTCCCAGTAGTTCCTTACATCATATCATGGCTCTAAAATAACTAAATTTTGTCATCAAGTGTGGTTTGTGCTTTTGATTTCAATTCCCAAGTTGTGTAAGTCTGTCAAAACAGCTCAAGCCTGATTCAAACTTCTAGAGCAATTGTGATACTAAAAATGAGAGGAGGGATTGGTCAGTGTTTGCAGGAGTAAAAGCATCCTTTGCCTTCGTGCCTGTAGTTGGGAGGATGCTTGTGTAGGTTACTGACACTGAGGAGTAAGATCAGGAACAAAAGACAACCCTCAGGGATGAAGTTTCTGTTGGAGAGGGGCAAGTAAGAGAACTTTGGTGTAGGTCAGCAGATGGGTGGCTTCAAAGATCTTCAAGGAAATGTTAAAGCATGTGAGGGGTTCTTTAAATCACAGAAGATGGGTTTGCATGGCAAAGTTTTGGTAGTGGGGGTGCTGCAAAGTCCTACTCTGATTTGATTGGTGATAAATTCAACTCATTTCCTCAAGTCCAGTCTGTTTTGCCTGTGATGGTCATGGGTGAGTGGTCTCTCCCTGCCTTTCAGACAATGAACTTTTAATCATATTTTGTATTTCATCTTCTCTTTCCTGTCCAGATGAGGAGGGCAGTGATGGAGCAGATTTGGTGGGCCCCTGGCATCCAGCCAGGATCAATCCACCCCGCTGATGCAGGAAAGCAAAATGCAAGTTGCCTTTGGGGGTTCCCTGTCATTTACAAAGTGCAGACCTAGGACTGTAAGAGGGCATTGAAGCAGGCAGAAAGGAAAGTGAGTCTTGCATGAATGTGTTTAATCAGATGTAGAGTCAAGGTAATGATGAATAATGCCTAAATACATTTGTAAACAGGTGCAAAACACTCTTTTCCCCTGCCTGGAGAGCTGCCACTGTTATGTGATAGCTTAATATTTCAGCTAGAACTACAGCTGGAGAGGCAATGATATTAAGTGTTTGTCGTTATCCATTCAGTGCTGCTGAAATGAACATAGCCATGTAAAATAATTCTAAAATAAACTCATCAAACAGACTTTGCAAAAAGCTTTGCAAAACTGGAATTATTTTTTTATTTGTAAATAATACATATTTGTGGAAACCCCTCCAGAGAGCTCTGGGCTGCTGATTGAGTTTTCAGGTAATTTGTTTAAACTTGTTCAAAACTCTGAGCAACACCTATAAAAGGCCTTACCCCTGAATTTGTAGCTGCTGCTGCTCTCCCACGTGCCATGTGGGCTTTGGGGCAGTGTGGTAGCAGCTCCTGATTGTGTTCTGGTATTGCTCTTACAGCACTAGGGCTCTGGTGAAGATGCTGCATGAAGTTGCAGCAGAGGTGCTGCCCTAATATAGGACAGACAGGGACAGTTGCTAGACTAAGGCTGATTATAAAATTAGCAATAATTTGTTTTCAAACTGCATTTCTTGGCTTTGCTAAGTTCATACTATCGCTGTTCAGTTTTGCTGAGATTATAACGTTGATTTGGGTTTTCATTTTTTTTGTACTTCCCTATATTCAGAGCATCTATTTTTATGATTAAGCATGTACGAGCTTTATACAAACCTGCACAGCAGAGACTGTAATATTCCTGAGGCTAGAAAAAAGCAAGAAAACAAAAACATCTGGCTAACTGAGGATTACTAGTGTAAGTTTAGCATAGCTTACATAAGCAAACTTGAACAGAACCACTTGGTTTAAACATCTAAGAGAGGTTCTTAATAAAAAATATTTCTTCTAGCCTTGGACTTTGAGACCTGGGAAACAGATGAATGTTCAAGTGCTAAATATATAATGCAATTTAGCTTTCCATCAATGATTTTAGCTCCTTAGCTGTTTCTAAATGTTTAGTTCAACATGTAACAATGTAAACAAATGAAATATAAACATCATCTTTAGAGTGCAGGATATTATCTTGCTTTATCTGAGTTGTGTTTCTGCTTGAATAGTAGAATGTCAATCTGAGAAAGCAAGATATCAAAATACAACTGACCAATTATCCAGGTTTTTAGAAAGCTGTAGTTAATCTTGTGAAGCCAAATTTGTCCAAAAATCTTATGTTAATAACAGATAATTTATTACCTCGGAAAATCCATTCTGTATTTTAAATAGGATTACCACTGGATTCAGAAGGATGAAAACCACTGCTGCAACGTATCAGATTATTCATGGCCCATAGGGGAACTGTGCACTATGGAAAAGCAGGTGTCTCCTTTCACTAGGAAGGCTTCCCATTACAGGAATAGGAATCAGAAGGATACTTGAATCTTTTAAGAATCCCTTAAGTTTCTGCTTCCTACTCTCCTACATCTTTTTTCAACAGCCTGTTGGCAAGATGAGGGAAAATTGTGTTTACTTGAGTTTTGTACTTATATAGCTGAATTACATTCTCTTTCAAGTAACTTTATTTGGGGAAACTGCTTCTTTCTGCTGGTGATTTGAAAACTAATGTAGTTTGTTTTGGTTTTTTTACTGTCACTTTTTCGTTATGCAGAGAGTGTAATGATAAAACCATGCAAACTTCTTCCAAGTTGACCATATTCAAATAATTTCAGTAGGTATTATAGGAAGAAAAGCTAAAAGCAGCAGATCACGGTTGAGTGGCCATCAGTGCTCAGTGTAAGACAAATTGTGTGTCTTTGTGGAAAGGCAAGAATTACCAAACACTGTGTGAAGGTCCTGGGGGAAGGCTAAGAAGCTGGCAACTGTCCAAAAACATGCCTGACTGCTCTTGGGGTAGGTTTTGGGGGTGATGGTCTGTTATCCATCCTTGTCCCATCAAGGAATGATTCATATTTGCGAGATACTCTTCTCTTTCTTCTGTAGGTTACGTTTGAAAGGAGTAATTCTTCCAGCATTGAAGTACCCTTTGTCCTAAAAGCAAATGTCCACGTGCAGAGGTGATTCTGGAATGGCTCTCTGCTAGTGTTTTATACTGAAGAAGTGTCAGCAGTTTGTCTTCTTGATGAGTAGCACTAACTCTCTGCCATTAGTAAGTCTCTTGCGACGGTGTTCTTGAAGCAATGAGCTGGGTTTTTTTACTACCTGATAGGTTTTTAGCTTTAGGGATGAAAATTGAATTTCCAGTTGAATAAAGGGTGGTAATCACCTGGTGACAAAGAGCTTCAGAGAAACGGACAGATTGGAAAATGTCTGGTGCTCTGTGCTGTGAGATTAGGTGTGACAGCATTCCTTTGAGGTGATGTGAAGTCTCTGAGGAAACACCCTGGCAGCTTTTTATGCAAATCACAGAGGAGTGTTCAGAAACAGTACAAATCCTGGGGGGATCTTTGCAGTGCTATGCTGAGAGTAGATGTATCACTTCAAGGTACAGTATTGGGCTTGCCCCTGCCATGATTTAATTCAGGTTACTTGTTTGGACTTTGGACTTCACAGCTGGGGTCCATTGCACACTGATGCATTGGCTCTACGGAATAGTTAAGCTGTGGTAAACTGTAATGATGGCAGAGGGAGGAGGGAAAAAAATGGTTTAGGGTGTTTCAGTTTCCTACTGCTTTTGGAGTCAGTTCACTTTCTGGAATAGTACTTTCAAAAGCAAACTGTATTTCCATTCCTGGTGTATCCTCACTGAAAGGCTTAAGATATTCTAAGCTTCTCATTCAGTAGGGAATTCCTTTTTATTTCCTCAAAGGCATTTCGTGGTGTAGGATCCTTCTGCTATAGGAGTGTGCACATTCAGTAAGGAGCCCAATTTAATCAAAGAGTATAGAGCTAGTCAAAGCTCACAAATCTAACATATGCTCTAAGTAGTACATATTAGGAGTTGGAGAAATTATTTAATTTTTATATCTCTAGAATTTTCAAAATTTGTGTGTGTTGTGTACCTGTGGTGGGTTTACCCTGGCTGGATGCCAGGTGCCCACTAAATTCACTCTACCTGGACAGGGGAGAGGAAATACAATAAAAGGGTCATGGGTTGGCATAAGGGCGGAGATATCTTACTCACCCATTGCAGTCATGAGCAAAATAGATGGGACTTGAGGAAGTGAGTTGAATTTATTACCAATCAAATCAGAGTAGAGTAATGAGAAATAAAAACAAATCCTAAAAACACTTTTCCCCTGCCCTCCCTCACAGGCTCAACTTCCCTCCCAGTTTTCTCTACCTTTTCCCCTAGAAGTGCAGGGGGCTGGCAACGAGTGTTGCAGTCAGTTCATCACTTTATTTAGGGAAGCACCCTGTTTACCAGAAATTGCAGGAAGATGAGGCTGTTTGTGTCTCCCCAGTGTCACAGTCACCCCAAAAGAACAAGTCTGGAGCATTGGATTAGCTTCTAACCTACCTTTCACCATTCTGTGGTCACAGTCTCTTTGAATGTTTTTATGATTTGGTCTTGAAGGTAGACTTTTGCATAGTTTTGTTTTAGGAGTTAGCTGGGAATTGAAGTGTGAATTAGGGTAACACAAAGGTTGCTGCTTCAAATTTCATAACTCTGCTGATGGGGTTAAGAACAGCTACCAGAGGTACATTTCCAGATCTCAGCAATTCATACAGGATTTTCTGAAAAGAGGAATGGAAAAATCCTTCAGTCACTTTACCATTAGTGTAGGACTGTCCTAATTTCATTGTGAAGTCTCTAGGTGGATACAGAAGCTCTTTTACACTTCAATTTTTCATTAAGGTTATTTTTGTTAGTTCCATCTTGGAATTGGTGGTGCATATTTGTATTTACAGTACACATTTAGGGAGGATGGACTTTCTATTTAAGTCTAGTTAAGAAATATTCTATATATGAATCAAAATCTATGTATCTAATATTTTTTATTTTCAGTGGTGAAATTATTAGATGAACTACTGATAAAGGGATTCATATTGTTAAATCATCTGTGCTTATTTTTTTTTTTAATTATGTTTCAATTTCTTGGTGTGGTACTTCACGTGGTTCTACTATGATTACTACAAGCCATGAAGTCTGCTTTTAGCATCTGGCAACAGTCTGGGGTTTTTGAGCAGTGGCACAGAAGATAACAGGATATCCCTTTGTCAGAGTGCACGTGTGTCCCAGTCTGTGGCAGGCAGAGCTCGTGCTCACAATGATATGGAAGGTAGATTTTTGAAATACACTGCTAATTATGGTTTTGATTAAGGAGTAATCATTCTGCTATGTGATAGACAGTTTTGATGCATATCTTAGCTGTAATGGACAAACAGATGTCAGAATTTTCTCCCAATATTTATTTAAACTGCCGGGTCTTTTCTCAGTTCTTCATTTGTGTAGCACTGGTTCGGGTAACAGGAACATGGGGTTGTTGTGCTGCCCTTTCTTTAGAGCAAGCCTGCCCTGTCCTGCTGAGTGAGGCCATGCATTAGCTGAGAAAAATCTGCTGTACTTCCCAAGGGTGCCAGGTCAACAGCCTCATGATAGGGTCACTTAGTGCATTGAACAACACAGGAGTAAAACTGTCAGAATTTTGTAGTCTTAAGTGTAATTTACTATAAATTACAGCCTGCTCTGTTGAACTCTCAAGCAGGAATGAAACTATGGAATAATGCTGAAGTCAAAGCTGTGTGCTAAAGCCACTTTCTCACCTAAAGGTTTATTCACGGTCAGATTACCCTTTAAACACAAATATGTGAAATATAAAAAAGCATTCAAAATGTCCTACTAAAAATTTGCCTTTGAGCAGCCAAATTCCGCTGTCTTCCTAACAGTGAGAGTGGAACTTCTTTGTTGTTAATAGAAATAGCCAAAGGAAGAGGGGCTAAGAGCACGTACAGAAAAAATCAAACCAGAAATCTAGGCTCCTGGTTTCTGAATAGCAGTCCAAATAAATGTTTGTGTGTTTCCAACCATTTGCTCATGTGGTATTTCCTGGTCTTCCCCAAAAATTCCTGGGATAAAATACATTTATTTGTAATAATCTCTGTAGTGTGTTAAAGCAAACCATCACAATGGCAATATTCTCTTACATTCTTTCCACGTGTATAGAAGAAAGATTGCTTGAGTATTTTAGCACAACTGAAATCTGGAATTGAAGACTTTTGTCTCACTTGTAAAATAATGGTCATGAAATTCAGATTCCAGTCCAGGATTTTGCTATTGAGTCCAAGGGGTTTTTATTCATTATTTTACTGTTTGCTTAAATACGACCATCTGGGCGGAGGGGGAAAAAAAGACCATTTCTGTGACTTTTTAAAATAATAATGCCAATAATTCTTCCAGTTATTCATGCTGGTCAAGCATTGTTGGAAAAAGTAAAATATTTTTTAAAAAATCATTAAAGAACATAATAATTTTTACAAAAAAATTACATAACTTTTTTATTGCCTGAAGTCCACACAGCTCACAGAGATGGGGTGCTTGTTGGGAGTCTCATGACCTCCACCACTGGAAAATGGTGAGAGAAGATTTAAAATTAATTGGAGCAAAGGATGAAAATTAAATTCCTTCTTCCTGGTGCATGAGTCTGTACCTTTCTCCCATCACCCCAAGTACTACCCAATTATTTATTCACATTAGATAGTAGTACTTTATCGTGAGAGTTCTCCCATAGCTTGAGAGTGCATTCATCCAGAAGGAAAGAAACAGAATTTAGAAGACTTCCCCATACTTAAAAAAGGAAAAAAAAAAAAAAACCAAAACAGAAATGCAAACAGAAATGTATTTCTCTATGGAATACAGGTTTAAAGTAAGATGCTTCAGTGCAGTAGGAGAACCAGTGGAACAGGGGCTTTTCAGATCCAGTAAACACTTGTTTTCCTGTCATCATTGTAGCAATAATCAAAAATATTGGCAAATCAAGGTGCCTCATTCTGATTTCCACATTGATGCCACACAACCTTATTATTGCAGCTGCCCCTCTGTTATTCTGCCTCCCCCATTTCCGTTGCCCTACTGTCTCAGTCACAGAATCGTGGAATGGCTTGGGTTGGGACAAAACACTTACCCTGGGTCATCATGCTCTTACCGAGGTGTGAGTAGCAGTGCCAGTGAAGAGCCTCCTGTGCAGCACATCCCAACCATCCTCCAGATATCTCAAGGATTGCTGGTGCCTGCTGCATTGCCTTTCCAGCAGGTGCTGGGAGTAGTTGAAGTCCCCATGTTAACCTGGAATTGAGAAGTTTCATCTAGTTCTTTAAAGGAGACTTGCTGATTTCTTGGTTAGATGTTCCCTAACAGATCCCCACCATGGTGTCTCCCTTGGTGGACACATCAGTTTGGTCCCAGTGGCTCTGCAAATGCCTGGAAAATCCTAATTCCTCCTGCATGTTTGTCTCTAGGTATGACTTTGTGTTTAGGCACTTTTTATTGTGACAATGCTGACTTGCAAGAACTCAGTCTTGTGTGGCACAGCATTCCACCCTCCCTGTCATTATAATGGGCAGGATCTAACATGGCTGACTTCCAAATTGTGGAATAAGCAAGATGTGGGTGAGCTGCAGACACTGGTGTTTGCTGTAAGCTGGTGGAGAATGTGTTGCTAAATCTCTGAGTGAGATCCATGGCAACGCTGCCAAGGAGCAATTGGCTTCCAAACCAGAATTAGGGTCCGTGGGAGCGGATCTGGAAAAGCCTCGTGAAGGCTGCGTGGCCAAAACTGAGTAATTGCATTTTGTTGTAACTAAGCTGCTTCTTAATCACAGTCAAGAGAAATTTGTGGAACCAATTCTCAGTTGTTTTTCAACTGCAGACCTGAAGTTTAGCAGTATCTAACCCAAACCATGGGTGCTGAGGATTGCACTGCACCTCCACAGACATGATTTGTTTTACCCATGAGGATTGTCATTCGTGTTCATGTGATAGTAGCAGTTACTACAACTCTCTTCAGATGAGGTCTTGTACAAGTGCAGTGGGTGTAAAGAAGTGGGCAGTCAAGGACAGCTACAGATTTCTGAAGCATTTTGTTAAGGCCAGTAGTCTTCACACAAGTGCACTGATAAAAGTGAGGTATTAGGGGTATCACTGTGGTGAAAAAAAAGCTGTGGTAAAAGGCACCACTTGGTGCAGGATCTGTCTCCAGAGCAATAATCTGCTAAAAATTGTGGTTAAGATAGAGAAGTGCTTTTATTGAAAAATACCTTTTCTAATTTTTTTAAAAGTTCTCAAGACTATAATTTTAAAATATAAATCAGTAAATTAATCCCTAAGGTGATAGTCAGCTTTGGGCTTATCATTTTGTGGTAACTGGAGCTTGAGTCTAGGTCTCTGTTGGTTGAAAAGAAAGGTTGAGACAGTTGTTTGGAAACAAGAAGAGTAAGATGCTCTTAGAAAGCAGAGGGGAGTTCTGTGAGGATGCTGAGTAGCATTGCCAGCTTTGATAAGATATTGGAGAAATGAAAATAGAGCAGTAGAAAAAAAATTGATTAACAAAGAAGTCACAAGTTATACATAAAAGCAAAAAAAAAAAAAAATAAGGCAAGTACACTGATTATTTCAGAGACAACGTGGTGGCCTCAAATGAGAATATTTTTGAGTAACTGCCTTTTCTATCTCCATAGGCAAACGGTGTAACTGTAAATGGGATGTGCCATGTTAGCAAAAACCAGGTTAAATAAATAATATTAGTTGGATGTATCGAGTTTGTTGGTGACTGTTGATGCGTGGTGTTGTGAGGACTCAGGGCTGTGAGATGTGGCTGCAGGTCAGAGCATACAATTCTGATGCTGTGGCTGCATGCCTATGATGAGAGGAACCCTTCTGCATTGGGGAAAAGCTGTTTTAGGGTGCTCTTAGAATAATTCCTTTCTAGGAGGAAAAGACTCAATCATGACAAAGTGAGAAGAATGTTCTTTGGAACTTGTGGGCACACGGGGATCCTGAGTGGAATCCTGTGAGATTTGCTGTCCCACCCCGCGGTGGGTGAGCAGAGGGAGCAGCACGCTGTGATGGGTGTCACCTACGGCAGCGAAGCTATGGCCATTTCCCCTGGACTAGCACCTAGGCTGAGCTTTCCCACATGACAGCAGCGGACAGTGGGCAGCTGAGCTCAGCCCAAAGGCATGTGTTTGACGTGCCTCCCACTCCTCCGACCACCTGGTGCTGCGCGACAGGCGACGCTGCAACCTGATGCCATAATGCGTGACAGCCAGGTGTTCAGCGTGCTGCTTCGGACGTCAGCGTGGCCGGATTGGAGGGACAACAACGGGAAAAATGATGATGAAAGCGTTAGGAGGGAAGATTGCTGTTGACCGAAACAAACCTCTTCTTCAAGTGCACAGATGCTAAAGTGTAAAAAAAAAATCTTTGCTCTTTGTGCTGTTGTGAGTGATGCTTAAGAATGCCTAATTGGATGCCACGAAGTGCCCTGAAATAATGCTCTAACTCCGTAATACTGTGGCTTAGTTGGGAAGATAATTGCTCCTCTCCCAGGTGAAAAACTAAGAAGGATTTCTGCAGAAAGAGTGCATGAATCATGGACCTCAACTGCAAGCTATTAGCCAAGCTATGAGTAATTATATTTTGGATTTCTACATAATCAAATTATGATGCAACAGATTATACTTTAGTTAGATTTGCTTTAAAACATCTTTTAATTTTGGCAAAGAGCAGACCTTTTCAATTTAAGCATTCTTAAGATAGAAGTAAAAGTTTAGCAAATTCCTTTAGTATCATCCTGGAGTTGAGAAGATAAAAATCTTCCTTGCTGCCTTGGTTACATCCCTCAACTTATTTAACTCCTTTAGATTTCACTTTTGATATTGTACTCAGCTCCTTGAAATGCATAGAAGCAGACCACTGTTGGCACATGGCTGCTTTGCAACGAGTGTTGCACCTTACATGATTTCAGTATATTGTTCTGTTTGTGTCTCAGCTGTCTCCCAAACTGCTTTTTTTAAGTCTAGTGGAAGCTGTCTATCAAGTAATGCTTCCTTAGTGCTTTCCCAGGTATCCTTCCCATCCCATCATAACCTTTAGGCACCCCTGGTAATTTTACTGGTGAAATATGGAACATATTGCCAAAACCAGACATTTTTATGGAGGTCCTAACAAGATCTCACTCAAGGCCATACAGGCTTCACCAGGAGTAACAGGAAAGGCACTGCTGAGCTGGGGCTTGTCCTCTGCCTTTCCGCAGGAAGGATTCATTCGAGCTGAATACTCTCAGCTCTTGTAGAGGGATTTGCTTTACTGGCACAGAGGTAGTATGGTAATGTAATGGAAAAGCTACACGTTTGAAATCTAACTTGGTTAATGACTTGTGGGTGAAGGGCATTTCTATAGGGAGAAGTTGCAACGGCTTTTAGGACCACTGATTTCATTTGATTCATTATTAGATTTAGAGCACAGAGAGCCTCTAAGTTAAGAACACAAGTTCAAGATCACAAGTTGACTTGTGGACACTAAGCTATTTTATAGTCTCTGAAAGCATTGTTTTGAAAGGATGTGTAGTGTGTGAGTTATGTCCACTTCTAAAGAAAAGGAACAGTCTTTCCTGTAGCCTCAGAAGGCCTCAGTGGCTAAGGCTGATGAAAATCACCCAGACTTACACCCAAAATGCTGCAAAGCTTGTTGGTGATCTTGACACCTCATCTACAGAGGGCTTCCCAACTTGTTCTCTCTGTATTCTGGAGCAATAAAAACAGACAGTTTTTTCATTTCATACTCACTGTAATAGTACTTCATCCCTCAAATTCATCCTGTCTCTAACCACCAAAGAGAATAATTCTGCTTAATTTATCACACCTAGTAATTAATTGGAGTAGTTCACTGTTCAATGAACTGTAAGCTTACACTTCTCCATTTCTTTTTGTTTTGCAAGATTGCTACAGCAGATGTTACCACTATCACTTATTTTGAGATTATTTAGAAGCGGCCAAGAGTGAACAGAGCTTTACTTCTTGCCTATTCAAATTCAGAAGTTGGCCTGTAGCCCTAACTTCTTCCTTCAGATTTTTTCGGGGCTTTTATAAACTAAATAGGAGAATTGGAGCTTTAGTGTTTCCAGAGTTTGTTGACATCTTATTTTTATGGATTCAAACATGTTACACTTGCATTTTAAGCCATACTTATGGTCTTACTTCTTGCAGGGGAAGACTTGAGAGAAAAGCAGATGTAGTTGCATTAGTAGGTTCTTTGCTGGTGTTAAAACAATGTATAGATATCTACTTGCTGTAGTTAGCTTTGTTGGGAGGAAGCTGAAGTGGGAGCACAGCTTGAGTCAGTTAAAACACATCTCTAAGGTTCTTCATTACAATTTTGCTGAGTTACATGGGTACAGCATTGTTTGTAAAGCTTCTAGCTAGTGCCTTCCATAATGTACTGTTTCCTAACTTTTTTTTTATTGAAATGTACTAAATTTATAAGTTGGGGTGGGATAATTTGGTTATTAAGTTTATCCATCCAGTACTTCAGATTATAATAAACTGTTTTGTTTTACTGTAGCTTTAACAAAATCTATCTGCCTGGACTGAGCTGTCCAAACCTAATCTCAAGCAGATTTATTTTTTGAGACATTCAGCCAAAATAGGTCATTCACATCCAAGAATGAGTCAATTCAATAATCTTTCTGATTAAAAAAGAAACCACCCACAAAACCTTCAAAAAACTCCAAACCCCCAATGAACAACCACAAACCCCAAACCTAGACTCCACAGAATTGAGAAAAAGCTACCTAAAGCTATTAATGGATTTGGCCTTTAGTTCTTCCTTTGAAATCTACTCATATTTAGCAAAACAGTCCATCTGTGAAAAATTGCAGAGCGTTTATGCTCAGTGGTGATGACTTCTGTGTTCAGCTGTTGAATTCCCCACGGGCTCTGCTGAGCATGTTGGAAGGCTTCTCCCCTAACCACAGCTTCCAGCAGAAGCAGGATGCACTTTATCTGCTTAAGGGACAGGAGGGCACTACTGCAGAGGGGCTCTTCCCTCTGCAAAAGGGGCTGTGGGGCAAGAGGCTGGGCTGGGCATGGACATGGGATGGGATGGGATGCAATGGGATGGGAGATGCTGTGAAAAATGGGAGGGGAAATACTGCATGAGCTGCACTGTAACTGGAGCTGGGTGAGAGGTAGGGGTAGAACAGCACTGGGAGGGCAAGAACTGGGGCAGTAGGGCCAAGAGGAAGGGCTGAAGCACTACAGAGACGAGGGACTGCCCTGTTGGGGGTGTGCACGTGCATCTTGGGGCACCTGAATGCTGCCTTGGAAAGCTGGATTCTACCTGGTTTGTTCCTGTTGGGATTCTTAGGATGCCAGGCAAGGAAATGATGCTGTTTATTTCTCACACATTATCCCTCCTTGGCTGTTTTCATTATGCTGGATACACAGCTTAACAGTGAGGTGTACAAAGTATTCACAGGTGCTGCTGAAGTCTCTCAGACCTGAGCTTTGGAAATATGAGGATGTAATAATAAGAACAGAAGGAATCATTGACATCTTAAATTGGTTGTCAATAAACACATTAATTATGAACTGTGCAGCAGTTAAAATCAACAAGATCAAAGCCCACAGCACATTCCATGAGTAGCGACTTATCTGTAAGGTCAATATTGAATCACAGGAGCCAGAACTGCTCCATGATAATTTCAAGTTTGGCAAAAATATAAATGGTGAATCCTGCATGCAATTTACATAGAATAAAATTTGTCTGAGCGTCAAGATGGAATGCTGGTTGGTGTGGATGCTTTCTGGAATTCGTATGACTTAATTTCTTGGTTTGATTTTGTTTTCATTGATTCCAGAACAAAACATTCCATCACTGGTGCACTGCCTTTGTGCAGGGTACAGTTATTACCATGATGTCACTTGTGTGGGGGTAAATGAGTTTGCATATAGCTTTGCTTTACCGATAATGAGTAAAAATAATCCTGCAGGTGTTGTAACTGGACTTTGGTGCAGACTGGGAATATATTTTGCTCCCTATCAACTGCAAAATCCATGCTGCTGCATCTCTGCAGCTGTTGCTATATGAACTGGTCCAATTAAAGCAGTGAATGTTTAGCTGCAGGGTATATGGATGTTAATTGGAAGTCTCTGAATGGTTTAAGAGCCTCACGCAAGGAGATGCTATTGATAGTTCACATGAGCAGGGTGGCACTGCTTGGTGCCTGAATGTCACGAGTTAAAAGTCAAAGGGCAAAACATTGGTCTCCCTTAAAGCCAGTGGAAGTGTTGCCATTGACTTCAGCAAGCAGTGGGTCTCTCCCTTAATTCTGTAACTTTGGTTAGGAGGGGAGCTGTGTTGTACTTTTAATTCTTGTGGCTTCACTGAGAGTCTGTATTCCAAAAGATTTTTAGATTTTTATTTAGTCTGATGGCGTTTTGTGGGAAACTAAATTGAAAGTGTATTTAAGGGCCCCAGGGACCTGCTCTGGTGAACTGCATCAGGAGAAGCTGAACATCTGCTTGATGCTCAGACACAGCTTTAGCAGAACTCCTAATCATTCAAAAGAAATTGCAGAAAATCTGTTTGCTTTTAAGTTTCAAACCTCATCACTCAAACTTTAAGTTTTAATGTCCTTACATAAAAATTTTAAAAAAGTTAAAAAACTCAATACAAAATATTTACCACCAAGGCAGAAAATATATAAAAGAGGAAGGGAAAGAAAATCAAGCAGTTTTGCAATTTTAGGGTGGTTTTACACAAAGGAAAATTCAAAACTGAGTTCTGGAATATAACAAAAACGTGCATCATACTAACATGAAGATGTTTTAACAGTGATTGTTTTGTCTTAACAAACACCTGGTTTATCAGTTCTATTTCACATGTGAAATAAAATGGACTTTATAGTAAATAGATCTTTTTAATTTCAATTAACAATTTTTTACTATAAGGAAAATGTACAGAATTTGTGTGGAAATCCATGTACTATGTTTACTCAAATACAGAAAATATTTGCTGCAAACTTTTAAATATAATAAAATGCATTTAATAGTAATCTTTTGTGGTATCATCATTATTTATGAACATAACATTCAAAATATGGAAACTCAGTTGTGGATCAAAATGACCATAAAAAGAGTAACCTAAAGAACCTTATAAACTTGTTAACAGCCATCACTTACCATAGATGGCTCATATCAATGTAAAAAACATATAAAATGTAGAATAATTCTCAACATATGGTCTACTTTGTTGCAGTGTTCCTACATATTATTTGTGTTAAAATCCAGAAAATTATATTATGAAGAGAATACTGGAGTTTGTTTATTAAACTAAAGTACAGGTTAAAGTCATCCTTTTCTTGAGATGAACATATACCAACAGTGATTAAAAAATAAACATTTATTTACAAAATATTGATGCATACATATTACACAAGTCAGTTATATCAAAGTGGTTTTTAAACAATATCTGTAGCAACCAACTATTTGCATTGGTTTACCATAGTGCAAATGGTAATGTTGCAAAGGCAGGTTAAAATGTGGGATTACAATTTGAATGTTGGACTTCTCTGCTGCCTTCTGTTTTTTCTATGTCTAGAAAACTATTCCTTTTCATTTAAAAAAAAAAATCTATTTCTTGAGAATGTTGAATAGTGTACCTGAGGATAGGGCAAATTTGTTATTAAGCCTAAATTCTTTCACTTATATAACTATCTTTCTATTTACTCAGCCTGCTTACGTAGCACCATTGCCATTGATTGCTAACATACTAATGAGAAAAAGGAATGGAAACACGCTAAATACACTATGCCATCCCTAATTTCAGGGTTTGTCCGTTTATGTGGAATTTCATCTGATACATTTCACAAGTCTGCACTATATATTCAAGTGTTTAAGGACGATTCTGGTGGTATTGTGTAGTGATGTATATGTTACCAGTATATATGTTCCTGTAAATATGATATTAAGTGAAGCTGTGAAGAAAGGAACCTAAAAGCCTGCTCCTTCTGTCCTCAGGTGAGAAGGAGCTTGCTTTTGATAACCAATGTGTGCTGAAACCTGCATACAAATTTGCATCTGAATGACTGAAAATTGATTCCCTCATAATGTAAGAACTTCATGGATTAAATCCGGTGATTTTGATTGCAGCTTTTCTCTTTTGCTGGCTCACAAGCAGCCGTCAGGTAATGACATTGTCCTTTAGTTCACGTTCTGTAGCTGGTGCTGGTAGCACACAAGAGGTCGGCAAAGCCTTGCGTACGTAATTTCACAGTTTGGAAGATTGGTGAGGGGGGTATAACTTTTTCTTTTTTTCTCTTTTTTTTTTTNTTTATTTTTGTTTTTTTTTTTTTTTTTTTTTTTTTTTTTCTTTTTTTTTTTTTTGTAGCTTCCACAATTTGTGAAGCAGCAGACCTGACAAGGATCTCATGAGCACCCGCAGCGATCTACAACCATGGCCGGTATCTTGCCGTAGATGATTTGTTCTTTGCCGTTGAAGTACAGCATGTTGATGGGGGACATCTTGGTGGGCGTGCAGCAGGGGCCCGCCGAGCCCCTGGGGTTTGCTTGGTGCACCAGGTGGGTGTGGGGGTACTTTTGTAAAAACACGAACTCGCACTCCCCGGAGCAGTAATTGGCTTTGTATCTCTTAGGAGCGATAATCCAATCCCAGCCGAAAGCTTCGAAATCCACCGTCAGCGGGTAGCGGCAGCAGCGCGACTCCGTCGAGTGCTCGTCGCAGTCGAGACCAAAATCTCTGCGGGACCGTTTTGGGGTGTCTGTAACTCTGACCTCTAAAAATGGGTTCTGTGAGAAGAGGAGAAGGAACGGGAATCACTTCTGAGGCGAGCCCAAGTTCACTAAAAACATGCAAATGTAGTTTCAGATGTAGCTGTACCAAATTAATATTCTGATATGAAGTTCGCAATCAAAATGTGACCTCCTTCAATTCTGTTAAAGTTATCTCTGTATTTCCCTGCTGTTTCTCTATACAGAGCTTTAAGACCTGAGTATTTGTCCCTGAAATCACAGTGCTACCATCATTTAACATTTCAGAAACTTGGAGGATGCTGGTTTTTTTACTTTTGATGTGGGGGTTGGTTGGTTGGTTGGTTATTCTAAACTCCATTATAAGAGCTTTTATGAGTCCTTCTGAAATTCCCTTCATTAAAATCATATTGAATTCAGGCTTTCTGGATACCAAGGAAGGGGTTTTTTTTGCCCAGACCAAGGAGGATAAAAGTTGCTCCTCTATTGTTGACATGCTTGAATGACTCTACGAGTGAATGAATTTGAAGGGGCAGCTAAATATTTGACTCCTGGAAGAGTCCTGTGGTCAGGAATGTACTTTTGGCAGATCTCCAAGCCACATGCCTCCTACTGAAGGTGTGTTTCCACAGTCACCAGCTGAGACTAGAAGGAAATTGCTGGAGAGGAGCTGGAGGGAAAAGAGGAAAGATTTCCTCTCCTATTATCAGCTGTGCCTCTAACCCTGCTCTGCCACTGAATGTTTATTTATAGGTGGTGATAACCATGGGTTATCCATATGTATCATCATTTGAATGGATGGAGGTAGTGAGGACATTCCTGATCGTGATATCCAGCTGGCCTGTTTCAAATGCAGGAGATCCACATTTATATTGGATGAACAATCAAGATATGACAGGGCTTTTCTTTTAAGCTCTTTTAAATTATATTATACTGCTGTGAAGTTAAATGTTGCATAAATGTGGTTGGACACAATGATCTTAAAGGTCTTTTCCAACCTAAATATTTTTATGTTTCTGTGATCAACAGATTCATCTACTACATAGAAGTAAAAGTAGAATAATATTCTTTATACTTTATTGAAAAGGAGGTATTACTTGGTTGGGACAAGTTCAGAAATTTTTATAGTTTGTAGATGATTAGTGATTTGCAAAAACAAATAGCAAGGGAAATGCTGTAGTTTCACTTCAGGTGTACTTGTAGGTACACTTCAAGTTTAATTTGTTCAGATATTCTTATAAAAAACAAACCAGATAGTTATTTTATGCTTTCTTATTGTTATGACTCGATTATTGTACCAAGCAGAATTTCTTTATTCAGACATTTCTAATAGGTGGAATGATGCACTCTACCAAATGCTGAAAGGTAAAGAACTTAACATTATGGAAAAGATCTGTTCTCACCTTCATAAAGAGACAGTTCTTGTTGTTGTTAATGGAAAATATATGCATAGAGAGTATGTAGGAACTCCCTTGCCTTCTCAGCAACATTGGAGGCATCTTTCCTAACCAGAGAAAGAATCCAAAGACTGTTCTTTTAGCTTTATGTGAAATAGCTGCTTATTAAAAGCAGTATTTGCTCTCAAAATTGAAAACAATGTTACTTTGGGAGTATCATCCATCAGTAAAAAAACCTTTTCTATTTAATGCCTCACAATGTGTCTCTGAAATCCTGCAATTTCTCTCTATTTTTTAAATAGGGAAACAGAGGCAAAGGAATGCTATTGATAGTTGGCTTGATCAGAGAGCAAAGATTGAAAGAATTTGCTATACAGAACTTTTATCTTCCATTCCCTAAACAATGCATCCATTTTATCCTTAAAAGAGAGCTTAAATGCTTTTCAATGAAATGGGATTTTTCTAAATAGACTTACCAATCCATCTTCCCCTGGTCCTGGGAAAGTCACAGCAAGATTTCGTCCGTTCTCATCGAAAGCTTTTATTTCGATGCCTAAATTGGATTCAGGCTGTTTGAGCCAATTTTGCAACACTGTCTTCACATCAATACTCTGCCAAATACCGGTGCCTGGGTTCATGTCAAGTTTCAAAGATCGAATTCCAGTGTATCTTGTACCATCTTTCATGGGTTTAATAAGTCTCAGGATCTGCACAAACACCGTTGTAGGTTTTTGGACTTGCCTCAAGTATATCCACAATTGTGCCTTTACTACTTTGTTATATTGTATTTTAGAGCTAAACTTAAAGAAGCAACATTTTGGTTTTCCCTCCATTTGTACAAGAAAATCAGCTATAAATGAATGGAAAGAACAGATTACTGAACAGGGAACAAGAAAAATGCATATATAAACCTGACTATTTTTTTTCAGATTGTATAGAAAATATTACAATATGTTATAAAGAGTACCAGTAACAAAGTGGATTTAACTTAATTCATTTTCTATGATTTACACTCTAGAGCAACTTCAATGGATGTCAACAAAATTATTATTCTATCACCTACAACCAATTCACTTCTGCTGGTCACCTCCTGAGGACCTTCATAAAGCATGCAGAATAGCAACTTTGCATAAGCTGACTCAACACGTGTGTGGTGATCCAGCTATTTCTAATTTACTCCAAAGCCTCAGCCTGCTGCAAACCACACAGCCCTGGGCAAACTGCACAAACACTTACGTTTATTTTCTCGGTGGGAAGAAAATAATTGAGGGGATTAATATAAGGATCATTTTGCTTTCATTTGAATAATATTAGAGGAAAGTCATGTGCAGTGCTGCATTCCTCCTTCCTGTAGCCTACGATGCAGCTGTCATACCTAGTCATGGCAATATCTTTCCATGCCAGGATAAAATGGGTAGTACTAATCCTAAATGGTGCAGGGCTTTAACATTCATAAATCTCATCACTTAAGATACCTGTCTCTTTAGTGCATTTAAAATAGCTCAAGGGCTTTTTATAAGAACTAGGAAATGAACTCAGAGCAACTAAATACAATGACTTTTCTTCGGTCACTGTAACTATGTAGCAGTTTAATTAAAAATAATTATAAAGCCTTGAACATAATAGGCTGGAATAAAGGTACAGGCAGACCTCAGCTTTGTGATAAGGCTGCAGTAAAATATTACTATGAAGTGCCCATTTTAATAATTACCAAGTTGAACAATTTCACTGAAAAAGTTACTTTTTCATTTGTGGGTACATTTTTAGCTGGTGAGAGCAGCTGATATTATTCTAGTCTGCTTATCATAACAATATCTGTAACTGCTAACATGCCTTATATGTCCTGTCATCTTTTTCCTTTTTGACATCATATTCATAAGTGTTATTTAAAAAAACAGCTGCCATAGTCAAATACTTTAGCTGATGAAGAACATAAGATACTACAGTATTAGCTGTGCAAAAGATACTTGATAGGAGCCATAGCAGATGTTTAGCACTCGGAAGATAAATCAGAATCTGCTCATTCAGTAAATGCCTTCATTCTTCCTTGGCACAACTACGTGAGCTGATTGCTGTAGCACGGACATTTTTGCATTTAAGTCTGTTACACACATATTTGCTTTAAATATATAGTTTTAACTCCGAGGTGGGTGGTGCTAGTTTATGGGATCAGCAAAGAAGCAAGAATTTAACTCTCTGCTTGCACTTGCTGTAGCACGTTGCAGTTAGGTAGGTGTAGAGCTCTAAGCTGCGTTTCTGTTGATTTCTAGTGCTTCTAAAAATACTGGCCAGTGAAACCTCCCTCACAAAAATATAGTTCCCTCATTATCTGCACTCGTACTTTATATTTGTGAGAGGAAATGCCCCAAGTGCTGCAGCTAACGAAGTTGGCTGGGCTGCAGATCTCCCTTTGCTTTCTAAGGCAATGGGCAAATCCGAAGTGCTACAGGGCACACGCGTTATAAGGAGCCGAAAACCGAACAGCGAAACAAAGGCTCGCCACATGGTCATCCGAACCTGGCTCAAATTCTTTAGAAATAACGCTCTCCTCCCTCCCTCCAGCAGACTTCAGCCTGTTGGGAAAGCCCGAGGAGGAGTTGTGTGGCTCTACAGCAGGGAGACAACTCTCTCGGAGGGGTGGTGGGAGGCGAAAGAAGCAGGGTTACTTACACTCTGTAGGCATTGTGATAATCGTTTCCGTGGTGGCATGATAGTCATCATCTTCCAAAGAGCCATCGCTACTGTCATCTCTCTGCACATCATACTGATCAATCAGTTCCTGCAGTGGAGGAGCCTTGGGCAAAAGTTGTTTAATAGCATCCCTGCTAATGTTAGGAGCTTGTTCCAGACGCAGTTTGCTGAGGATTTGAATTTTTATGGCTTCTATTCTGGAAGATTTTGTATTCTGTCTCCACGTACAAGCATTGCACAGTCCATCCTTCTCAGCGTTCTCTGTGGGCTGACTACTGTCATCAAGAGCCACCGGATCAACTGAAATCAGCATGAACAGGTAAATATAAGCATAGAGTGCTAGCTTTTGCATGATCTCACATTCAGTGCAGCACTTTTCCCTTATTTTTTTTTTTTTCCCCCCTCCCCCTTTCCCTTTCAGTACTAAACAGATCCGTGAAAGCAAATGCAATCTGAGAGACAGCTTGCTACACTGGTGTACCTTATATATTCCAAGGGGGCTTTTTATACTCCAACTTTGATTAGGCTCATGTCGTCAAACCCGACGATTGGTTGCTGTCCCAACAATGAATCTGGCTGTCAGAGGGTAAAGCCCTGTCGATCACAAGTCACTAGACAGCGTTTAGTTACAGCCAAGGGTGAACTGATTTATCTGGGTGCTTCGCAGAGGATATGCCTTCACATTCTGAAAGGATATATTTCCAAGTATTGTGGGCAGCAGTACTGAAAGACAGCACTGTCATTCTTAAATATTATACCAACTGTGTGCTTGTACTATGAATCAAGAGAGACCTTGCTCTTAACTTGCTTTAGGCTTCTACCAGTCTTTCTGACTTGAAAGTTTGTTCTATTTAAAAGAAAACCCCAAGGGGTTACTGTTAGCAGGCAGGAAAATAGTGCTTTAAAAATGGCTGTTAGTTCCTATTTCAGAAAAACTTACTGGTTTTTCCTGGACACTACCTAAAGCAGTATTGGAGATTTTGTGTGTGTCTGACACTATGCAAAAGCCTCTCTTATTTGTTTGCCCCTTTAGCATACATCAAAATCCACAGAACAAATCCTTTGCTGAATTAACAATCAGTTATGAAAAATGAGTCTGTCCGCTCGTCATGCTGTCACCAGAATCCTGGGCAGTAAATTAAGTATCTTTAGTAGCAAAGGTATTTTTAAGGAATATCTTTATCTACTCCCTCTAATATTACACAGGAATAGTTCAACGTGCTGTTTTCATTATTAGTGAAAGCACTAAAAGACTTACAGTATTTCAATCTTTACTGTGTATCTATCTTCTTTTTCCATGTCACCTTTTATTTCTCTTCAAAATTAATATGCCAACTTAAGTGATATCTCTGTGCTTTTCTGCCTTCTACTCAAATACTTAGAAACTCTCTTATGCCCTGCTTATATGTTAAAAAATACAGTTTTAATATGCTTTCTGCATAAGAGAAATACATCTCTGTGTGATTATGGCTTATAAAATCTTACATTTGATCTTAAAATCAAATGTAGTTCACAGTTGATGTGCTGTTAGCATTAATTATGGAACTCACAGTTCATGTGGAGGGTGGGGGGGTTTCTGCTCAACACAGGCTGCATGTCACAGCAAACAGAAACCCTGGAATTGGTATGTATTAAACATAGTTGTATATTTGGAATCTGTGTATTCCAGCAAAGGGAAATCGTGGAATTTCATGCAATATGCCAAAGCTTGCCTAAGTTAGGACTGAATTTTGAGTTTCTCACAGAGTTTCTTTTCTTTTCCCATTCTGAGTGCACCTAAAAATATGTCAGACAAGGTGTTTTGAATGTGTTCATGTAGGAAAAACATTGGTATAGCTAAAGATGTGGACAAAACGATCAAATTTTCTTCTGTGGTCATCCATATTCTTTTTGTATCACCTCTTCAGGGCGTGCAAATTCACTGTATACCACAGAACTGAGCCCAGTATTCAGCTCATAACTGGTGACATAAATCACAAGTATTCAATTGAAATGGATCAATGGATCGTCCTGCCGTGATGTAAAGTTGATGCAAGTGGTAGATGTATCATGCTCACACATTCCAGGCATATAGCTTTGGGGTCAGTCCCTGATATTCTGATTTTAGCCAAAACCCATGTTTAAAGCAAGCAGTTTGCTGCCTTAGCTCCTGAGCATTTGATTTTTACACACAGGCCAATGCAGCTACTCTCAGCATGTGGTGCCATAAATGGGCCATGGTTCACTGGAACAAGAAGTCAGGAGTTTGCAGCACTTGCCATGCCTGCAACATCTTTAAAACAGACTCCTAGTGCATTTCAATGCTAGAAATATGTTTTTATGGAACATGAATAGGATGATTCACAGTAAGAATCTTCCTGAAAAGCACTAACCTGTTAGTGAATTTGGCGGGATTTAAGTTGGGGTTTGTTTACTATTTCTGCCGTGAATGTCATAATAAAATCGTTTTTAATTATTTCTTTATTTTGAACTAGAATGACTTAACCATATGGCTATGGAAGGGAATCTACCTCAAGTGGAAACTTTGACAGGTACCAGGTTTCACACTAGAAACAGTTTAAGATAATGATCCATCAACAAACAGATGGAAATAATGATGCAGTCATTGATATGGAAGTAATTCAGTGTTCTGGCAGGCCATGGCTAAGAGCCACTCGTGAGAGAGGGGGCAAGAGAGGTGCTCAGCAAAGCAGAGCCTCAGCACTGTGGCTCCTCTTGGGCTGTGCTCTGCAGCCTCACTGGGACCTGTCCTGCTCCTTCCTTCCCCTGCAAGTCTTCCTGCTCTGGCTGGCCAGGCAGAGCTTCAAGGCTCTTCTCCCAGTCTTCTGCAGAGATCCCATTAATCTGCAAACAAGACTGAAGAGTCCCTTTGCTCCCTCCTGAGCAGTATTTATTTATGGCTGCAGCACCAAGGCCCTCTCCTGTAAGCCCAGAACCCCAGTGAGCTCTGAGCCAGGGCTCAGCTTGCTCTCAGGTGACACGTGGTGGCAGGCAGACCCTGCTGAGCACCGCTGTTCAGGAGGCAGCAGCAGCAGCTGGAGTGGTGACACAGGGACCCCTGGCTGGGGGTGACAAAAGCACCCCAGAATTCACCAGCAGCTGCATAACAGAGAGCTATATTTTTCCACTTCCCTCATAAAACGCATTTCATAGGTACTCTGAATAACTCTAGGCTGTTAGTAGAATACTTTTCATCTTTTCTGGTTGCTGGCTTATTCTTTTTTCTCTGAAATTGCAAGAGTGTAGGAAAGAGCACAAAGAGTTGGATGTGATCAGGAGCTATTGAATGATCTAATTTCTTTGATAACAATAATAGAATATGTGATTTGTTTTTCTGTCTGACCAGCATTGTAGTGTTTTTGGAAAGTGATGACTACAGAAGTAGGTGATAGAGGGGAGAAAAATAAGTGATGAAGAGACCAGGTAAAAGTTGTTCTAAAATTTATTATGAAAAAAATATTTTAAAAAACCCCAATGACAACAAAACCCTAACACATTATCACCAGCAAAACTAAAGAAGAGTTAAAAATGAAATGCACATCTTACTGAACTTTATGGCATTTTAATATTATCTTTGGGATTTGTGTCATTCTACCCATTGTGCCTGCCAATAGTGAATAGTATTCCCAATCCTGATTAAGCAGAGATCATGGCTCAGGCCCCCAAAATCAAGCACTGCAAGAATATTCCTTTCTAAAGGAAAAAGGCAGACATCTGTCTACCTGGCAGCTTCTCCTCTGCTTTCCCCCTTCCACCATGAGCTTTTGGAAAACCTTAAAAAAAAATTTTTTTTTAAATTTTTTAAAAAATGGGAAAAGAAACCAAACCCACCCCCTACAAATCTGTCCGATATAGAGGTTTCAAAGACATGCTGTAACTGCAAGTTCCGTGGAAAAACAGCGAGTGTGCAGAAGAAAAGGAGATTACTATTGCCCTCCCTGAGGAGAAGGCAAGCAGAGCCCAAGCATTACCCATCCTTTTTGGCAGGCTCTCCTTGGGCAGAGCTCGAGCTCCCCCAGCAGCGCTCAGCCCTGAGCATCCGCAGCCCGGCACCCCTGCCCGGCCATGTAGAAATTAATAATTTATTAATCAGCAGCAGGAGAGCTCAGCCTGTTCTGGGGGAGGACCAAGCAGACATGGAAGGGAACCAGGACATTTCTGAGAAAAGGGAGAGTTACAGGAGGATGAAGGAGCGTGGGTTATAACCCTGCCAGCAACTGGACGGCTTCATCCTGCTGTAGGCTACACTTCCTTACAGCCTGCAGGACCAGAAATTCACTCTTCTTTATTCTTGTTTTTTTAAGTTAAATGAAATAGTTCTCATAGTTGATTCACCTCAGAAGGTAGAACTTGAAGAAACAAAGCAGGTGTTGCAAAATGCACTGCAAATCTCTGATTGCTGGGCACGTTGATATCAAGTCCTACCTCTGAACCAGTTGGCTTCTCTCCCTGGTTTACTTATAAGGAAGAGATAACATTCCTCCTGAGCTGCTGAGAAAGATACTAGTTGAGCAAGTTTTTCTGTCACTTTTGTCAGCCTAAATTCCAGAGTAGCAAAATGGAAATGGATAGAAAACCCCATTTTAAATATTTTTGTACCTGACTCATCTCTCTTTTCTGCTATAAGCTGGAAATAATGTTTGTGCAGTTATTTTGTTTGGAACACTTAAGTTTGAATAGAAAATTCGGACATATCATTAAATGTAGTGGAGTTAGGGTATTTCAAGTGCTTAACTATGAGTCCAGCTCACCAGGTTCTTTCTCTTAGCCACCTGAATCATAAGATAAATGCATTACTTTGAACCACAAAGCAGATATAGGACCATGTCTATAAAACACTAAGAAAGAACTCCTGCAATAACAAAATGCCTATGGAAACACCCTGATTCCATTATGTAAATGTATCTACTGTAAGGCAAACTTAACCACTTTTAAACTTATTACCATGAACTAAAATATGAAAGCTGTAACTTGTGTGAGTTCTTGCCCTGTAACAAATGGCCTGAAGGAGTTTGTCCTTTGTTATACTTCTTTTTCCTAAAAAAGTAGTCACATATAACCTTCTAAACCTTCTGCTGTATCAGCTACTGGAAGCTGATGATGAAAGCATGAATATTTAATTTCCTCAGCTTACCAAGAAGGAAATACTTCCATCTTGGTTTTACCAGTTCTGAGTTCTAGGTATCCTCTTTCACACAGGAGGAGAGCAGGCATGGCTCAGCTTCTGGATGCCTTGCTACACTGGCATCTGGATGGGGCATCCTGCAACTCCTTCTCAGCCCCAGCTGGCAGGTGGCTTTCCCATGAAGACCAAGACCTTCAGCCATTTGGGATTTTGAGTGGTCTCCCACAAGGGGTCTGTGGTTTGAGTACCAGGAAAAAATGTCACTGTCTGGCAGATGATTTCCTCCACTCAGGAGCTGTGAGTGTTGCACCAGTGAGTCCTGCCTGCTAAGGAGTGTCTGACAAGCCATGGGATGCAGTTGTGCAATGGATAAAATGGGGGAAACAGGTAAAACTGGTGGCAAGGGCTGCTGTGGCCATTTCAGCCTGTGGTGCACCTCTCAGCTCAGCCAAGAGATGCTGCTGAACGTAGGCTTTGGGGAAGTTGTCCAGGGCTGCCTTCAGCTTCTGGCCATCTCCCTCCTGCCTGCAGCTTCTGTGTTGCTGTGCATAATTGTGCCTGTGGAATTGGGCCAAAAATGCCCTGTTCCTTTTTCCTGTCCTATGTGTTCCAGTACACATTGCTCCAGAACCAACCTGATACAACAGTTGAAATGAAATCTAGAAAAAGATAGGGAAATACATTAAGTTCATTAAAAACTTCTATGGAAAGATGCAGTTATAGTGAAAGCTTCCAGTTTTTCTGAGTTCTTTTGTATTCAGGATCTTATTCTGCAGCTTTGCTATGGTGTCTATATATCTTATATCTTGTTAAAGAGCCCTGTTAAATATCCACTTAATTCTAGGAGTTCTGCTCTTCTTAAAGGATGCTGTCTTTTCTTTGTTTTCTTTACAGTTGTAGCTTTTCTGCTTTTCCCCAAAATTCCTGACATTCATCCTCACTTTCATCTCCAATATCTTTTAAAATAGCTGAATCAGGTGCTGCATCGCTGATGAGAACCCTTGGATTCCTCTAACGAGCTGTTACCGTGCCTAGAGAGGTTTCACTTGTGTAGTTGCACAATCAGAGCGCTTGAAATACCAAAATACTTGGTCTCAACATCACTAGCTGCAGGAATGCTTGTATTTTCTCCAAGGCACAGCTCTTCGAAGGGGATTTTGTGTGAGTGGCCTGTCCTCTGCTGGGTTGTTCTGGAACAGCATCTGCTGGGAAGCGAGGGCCGCTGCTCTGAAAAGTCTTTTTCCTGTTTCCTTTTCTTTCTGGTTTTCTTTTTTTGGTTTTTTGGGGGGTTTTTTTGTGGGTGTTGTTGTTTGGTTTTTTTTAATACATAAGGGGTTAAAAGCTAACATGTCCCTTAAACAACAGGAAAACGCTGTTTTGCAAAATGCAGTGAATTTGTCTTTCTTCAATCTTCCCCAGTGGCATTCTGGACTGAATTAATTTGATCTTTTGATCAAATTTGAGCTTTGATTTGAGCTTTTTTGATCACAGGATAGCTATTTGTGGGATACATTCGGCTTTCCATCCTAAACTATCCCTTTGCTGCCCTCCCTATGACCTGCATGTCTCCTTTGCTTTGGTCCCACTCCATGGTTTGCCTCTACTGAATGGGAACAGCCTGTAACACTCACTTGTCTATAAGTGATAAGAAAAATCCCAGCAGTATAGCAATATGCAGAGTTAAGAAAGCTTTTTTCCCTCTTCTGCTCACTTGCACTGGTGACCATCAGGTGCAGTGTCACCTCCCCTCTGGTAGGGCTGTCTATTACCTGGCCAAAGGAGTTGTCCTCCTTGCACTCCAGGAGTGTCCTGGGTCACCTACAGCTCTCTGTGCTGCTTTCCCAGCACATGTCAGCGTGGTTGAAGCCCCTCTGCACAACAGGAGCCTGTGAGTGGGATGCCTCCTGTGGCTGGGGCAAGAAGGACCTGTCAACAGGCTCCCCTTGATCAGGGGACCTGCAGTGTCCACGAGGTTCCTTGGCTTGGTCTCTGATTCTTCCGGGTAAGCTCTGAACCTGCTCATGGCTGTTCTTTAGGGAAAGCCCTTCACACTCTGCCCATCTCCTGGTGTAGAGGGCAGCCCCTCAGCCTCTCTTTGCTCACCTGTCCCTTCTGAGCAGCCTGGAGCCATCGACAGCCACACCCCACTCATGGCATTTGTCCCACCACGTTTGAGGAATTACAGCTAGGTCACAGGTGTCAGCAGCACGGTGGCTTCCAGCTCCTCCTGTTTGCTGCCCATGCTATGTGCAGTGGTGCAGGGCATCTCAGCTGGGCTCTCTGAAGTATTTCACTGCTGCTTCCCTCTTGGCTCTGATTGCCTCACAGTCCTCTGCCTCAGCTCTGTAAGGCTTCAAGTGTGCTCCAGCACAGCCAGCATGTCCTGGAGCCACCAGCTCAGGTCTCCTGCTTGCATCCTGTCCCTCCAACCCTGCTATGTCATCTTGTCACGGCCAATCCTGATGTTCTCCCCTCTCCCTTCAACTCTACTTTAAAGCTCTGTCAATCAGCCCCACTGGCTCATGAGCAAAGACCTTTGAGGGAGGTGAATTCCATCAATAAGATGAAATTATGGTGGAATTAAGCTTCTTTCCTTTCTGCCATGTACTCATCTATGGTCAGCTTTAGACAGGCTAATTTGAGGCAAATGCCTCAAGGATTGAATGGAAAGTGCTGGTAACATTCTTGAAGAAATCAAGCAACATTCACATCTGCAGTCACCCAAGGCAGCCTTTGAATGTGTCATACTCATCAGCAAAGGTCAAATTTACAACTTAGAGCTAGGCTGCCCGATTAAACCCTGGCATTAAAAATGCTGGTAATGGAAATTTTTAATAACCCTATGGAAAAAAGTTAGCCAGCTATTTTCTTATGAAGAAATATAACACATTACAAACATATAACCCTACAAAGTCATTTCATGTCATAAGTGTGTTATGGAGAAAAGCAGGCAAAAAAAAGGCTGTGGTTTCTGAGGAAGCTGCTTCTTTTAAAGTAATACCACAAAGAATCAGGTATTTCTGAAACCCCCTGTACAAAATAATGCAGAGACAGGAAATCACATAAGCTGCTTTAGGGTTTTAGAAGACAAAGAGCAGATCAGAGACTCTGTAAAACTTCTTGATGTATTTGATTCTCATTTGGAGGAAAAGAACAGAAATGCTAAGTTTTTTAATAAATTAGCTACCTTTGGAGGGTTTTCACATAACCACTACAACTGTTTAAAAGGTTTGGGGCATCAAAGAAGAAACTCAGTTTTTATTCCCTCTCTTTTATTTATATCTTTCCTTATTTGTTGTTCACTCCCTGCTGATGTAGTAAAGATGTCCCCTATTTATGAGCTCCATTACGAAGCATCACATAAGAGCAACAACTGAAGGAAAGCTGCCTATCCTGGCTAAAGCTTTAGCTTTGCTGCCTTTTTCTCTTGGGCATTTCCTCTGGCTACTCTAGCAGACACTCCCAATTCCTAACAATTTTAAAGGCTGATGCTTTAAAAATTTACAGGTTTGCTTTTGGTTTTTGTCTTTCATCCTTGGGATTTCAAGTTTTTCTCTCCCATCAGCCTCCTAGTTGGCAGCATTAACCAACTGGTTGATGAGAAACAAGGATAAACCACAAGGGAATTGACTATTTGGGGGTTTGTTTTGCCATCAGTAACAGACTTCTAAACCCCCTGCACCATTCTGCAGAGATATAAAACTACTTAAAAATTAACTCTTTATAGCAAAGAGCCTGACTATCACTGTGTCCATGCATATATGCCCTACACTCATGGAAATCATATAAAGATTTCGTACTCTCTATTGACGATGCAAATGATTGAAAGGATGTTTGAAAAAAAGAATCCACGTGGTAAATCTGAAATATTACAGGGCTGTTGCTTCAAAGTTTAGTTTTAAGATGTCCTAGCAAAAAGAAGGCTGGAGGATGGCTTTTAGTGAGTAGATCTGGAAGAGTTAATAAAGAAAAATATTCCATGGGTACCCAGATTAATAGATACAGAGTTATTTGTTTGCCACTGACTTTGTGATAACTGCACAAAGCTTTTTTCATGTCGAGTGAACTTTGTACTGGGGTTTTTCCAGTCCACAAGTCTGAGGAACTTCATGACTGCTTCTGAAGTTTTGAGAAGAAAAAAGACTTGCTGCATACAAAAGCTGAGGTTATGATCAATTAAAAATGTAATCACTTGACTAAACTTTTAAGGCTTTCCAGAGCATACTAATTAAAAGAGATGGACAGTTCAATTAGGAATGCAATGCAAAATGGAAATAAAATTGCCTACACCAAATTACTTTATTATACTTTCTAAAATTTACTGAAGTAGCTCAACATTAAGAAATTGAAGAGTTTTGTCATTTTGTCTAAAGCCTCTATAACAAAGGAAAATTAATTAATAACTACAGAATTGTGCAGTTGTCTGCTTTGCTAATTCTGAACTTTAATTGATGTATCCAATGATTTATATGAGTAACTCTGAGAAAGCAGAGCAGTAAATTCTAGCATCCCTGTAATAACTTGGTAAAGAGAAATTGCTTCACTAGATCCTAACTTGAGTTAAAAATTACAGTGTTGGTGTATCTGTGGTTACAGGGTTTGTGTACATCTATTCCATATAGATAAATAGATATAAATATAGATATGTTTTATTAGACACTCAAGCAAAGGAGCAGTTTATGCTCAAAAGCTTTCTCACTTGCACTGATTGGTTTAAGAAATGAGATTTCCTTTCTGTGTAGCCCTTCCCTCACATGAGTCAATCAGGCATTACCTATGGGATCATAATGGCACAAAATACTTTCCCCAATTGTTCTGCCTGACAAATGATACAAGAAATAAGGTTTATCAAAGTAATGTGAAGGAATTACTTATTTCAGTATGGATCTGGAATGGCATGAAATGTGTATCTGCTGCTCATATAGGAAAAATGCTGTACTTAGAAATTATAATTATTTAATGATAGGAACATCTTGAACTTTGGGCTAACATTTAGCATCTCCTGTTATAGATATAAATTAATAATTTCTTAATCATAACTCAGATTAACAGCTTTTTTTATTTTTCCATATGAGCAGTGCTGTATAGGGCTAAATTTCATGTTCTTTCAGGCATTTAGAACCAATAAGGTGTAATAAAAAGAGGAAAGCTGCTAGGCAATTTTGTAGCCTCTCCTGTGAGTAATTTTGAAACAAGCCTTTTACAAGCCAAAGGATGTTAGTTTTGCATTATGAAGTTCTGTGTCTCAAGAAGCTCTTTGAATGCCCCCAAGCTGTGTTAGCCCGGAGTGAAACAGAACAGTGCAGAGGATAATACCAGCAAACACCATTGCATAGCACAGAATTCAATTTTTATTTTCCAGGGAGAATCTAATTGAAAAGTGTTTTACAGTATAATGGTGTAATTTGTGGTTTGCAGACAGTGAGAAAGTCACATCCGTCAGTAACTTCTCCATACAGCAAGGTGTGAGGTGTGTTGTTTTTAGTTAGCTTACAAAGGATTAGAGCCCCAGAATGTTCTGGGTGTTTGCAGCATTTGGAAAGGGCTTTGCCATCTCCCTAAGCTGGAGCATTGGAGGCAGTCATTGGGGTTGAGTTGCTCTTTGGGAACTGGCATTAATATGCAGTTCCTACAACACGCCCGTCATGCTTCATGCACCTGTTCCCTCTCAAATGAGTTTGTTTGCCATCTGCAGTGTACAAACCACAATGAACCTTTCCCCTGTCCTTCTTCCTTGGGGAAGGAACAGGCACTGGGACCCCAGAGCGTGACTGGCTGGCTGCTTGTGCAGGAAGGGAGGGCAATCAGGGAAGCCACACCCTCACCACAAACACACCAAAGGAACCCCTCACACCAGAAGGGTCGTGGTGACCTGGCCAAACCTTTCCCCTTTCTGCACTCAATAAGAAAAATCAGCTAGTGGTGCAGGGGGGTGTTTCCACCTCAGCTTTTCTCTTTCAGTATAAAAGCAGACAGCACAAGAACACCCAGCACAAGCATCCCCAGCCATGGAAATTTGTGGAGGATAAGGGGAGTCCAACATGCCTGGTTTGTGAAGTAACAGCTATGGAGCCTGGGAATGGTGGCTCCTCTTCACCCAGCTGCAGGCTGTGGTGATGATAAACAAATATTCTTCCATCTTCCAGCAGTGAATTGAGCTTGGAGTGTCTTATTTGGGCTTTAGTTTGGGGGGAAGTCAGATTTCCTCTGAGGACAAGTACATTTTCCAGCTTCACCTTGGGAGACACTTTCCTCATGTTTTTTATTCCTGAGAAGTGCCAAGAAGAGAATCAAAGGCAAGGGAAAAAATGAGGGAGTGGAACCAGCTTGCCCAAATACACTGGCACTGCTTCAGCTCAGCTGGTGGTGAAGGTTGGTCTGAGACATGGCTAAAGAACTGAAATGGTTTTATCTCATCTGCACTGTTCCATTTGCCCCCTGCAGCACAGGGGAAATATCCATCATAGCTTGCATCCAGGTGCTCCATTTGCCAATTTCCGTGGCATTTGCAGTAGCCATTATAAAATAGAATGGATTTGGTTTGGGGTTTTCCTGGAAAATCTCTTTTGGCACTCTACAAATGATAGACTAAGAGCAGGTGTTTAAATAGAGGACCACAGTAAAACACAAATCTTCTTAATGGGTTGTAATCGGCCAAAAAGCTAATGGGGTTGGGGCAGTTCTTGTGAGTGTCTGAGGAGTCACACACCTCCTGAGCAGGGAATTCAGGTTGCTTTCATTCCCATTCAAACAAACCTGGTAAGGTTTCTTTGCTTTTGTAAAGATGTAATGCGAATCTCTTTTCAGTGTCTTATTGCTGCCTCTCAGGGTTGTATTCTTGCATCTAATTCAGCCATTTAGTGTCCTAAGCATTAACATTCAGTTGATTTATATTTCTGTGCTTATTTATTAATAATTCATAGCTAATTCCTTCAAATTTATGGGCTTCTTTTTCATCAGATTCAAGGGGCTTTATCTAGAGGTATGAAGGGAAATGTGGCTACAGGGAATGCAAACTTTGTTCCTTGAACTGCTGCTCCCTCTTTTATCTTTCTGTTCTCTCTTCTGGTTTTCACTGGTGTCTTTTATTTTACAGTGAAACTGTCTTTAAGCTGCCTGTTCTATGAAAAATGTGCTTTTCAGTTTTTTGCTGTTGAATTAATATCCCACCACTTTTGGCTGAGGCTGTGAAATCAGAGATAACTTGAGCCTGTTTGAAAATAACCAGGCCCTTTCTTGCATTACCAAAGTCATGGGCACTAGGAAGCTGTCTAATTCTTGAGGAATCTCAGCAAAATTATCTGCCACCTCACACCTTGAGCTCTGCTAAGGACTGGCTTCAGTGTCAAAGCATGAGATCAAAAATCCTTCCCAAGCTTTGAAGTGCACCCTGCAGTAAATCTGAGTGCTCTAAATCCATTAGAATGGTGGCATCTCCTGTGGGCTCGTTAGGTATTAGGTATTGTCTTTTTAACCCCTATGGAATGTTTTTTCTTTCCATTCCATTACATGGTGTATGGTACTTTTTTTTTAATTAATTTATTTTTATGAGAAATCAGTAATTTCTTATCTGCCTTCTCTGTTCCATGCATAACATTAGATAATTTATCTTGTTCTCTTTTTTCTAGAGCAAAAATATCTTCAGCTCTGTATCATTTTTGTCTCTGTTCTCTAGGGTTACTCTGCAAGGAGTTTCTTTCTCTGAAGATGGAGTAATCCAGAATATTCTGCAAATGTCTACAGTATTTCTAGCAAGGTAACATACAGGTTATACAGATGTAGACAAACTAGAGTTGTCTTGTATTTACTCATTCTACACACCAGCATTTGGTGGCCACAAAAAACAAGCACCTGCATGTCAAAGGGAAGTTTTTAATTAAGCTATTCACAGTGACGTTCTCTTTAAACAATAACAGTTTTTTAAAAGAACAATAAACACGAAACCCTGTAAGCTTTGCAGGTAATTCAGTTGTTCCTCTGGCTGACTGAGTACTCCCAGTTTGCTCCACAGGTTTGTCTCACTGGAAGGCAGAATGAAAGCATTTTTCTCAAAGTGCTTCCCGTTTAGCTGTGGCCAAACCTCATGAAAACTGTGGCTCTTAAAAAGCAGCACTAAATTATTCCACTTTCAGTGGTTCTGTATACTGCTATGACATGGAAATGTCTTGAATCTAAAAAGAAATTTGCGTGGATTAGATTTTTGCAAACAACGTATTATAAAATTTTTAAAAATCATGTAATAGTTTTAAATACTGCGCTTGAGTTTACTGGGGTGATAATTAGAATACTAAATACTTCTATCAGTGACATCCCTTAAATGTAATTTAACAGTGGATAAGAACTCAAAATTTTTCAAAGACGAGATTTGATTTCCTCTAGATGACCTGAAATGTACTTTTCCTCACAGGGTAAAAGTAAAATGTAACATTATTTTTAGTACTAGCCAGTGGTGTATCATGAGGCCAGTGTATGCACTACCACCTGTGATTTTGCCTGCTGCATGCTCAGTGTTCAGGAAATAAGCTAGAATAAATTTATTTTCCATCTGCTGGAGTGTAGGAGCAGCATGACTGCATCTAAAGAAAATTCATGAGGAAAAAGGAGTGTTTAGGAGCTTAAATAAACAGACTTTGTTCACTTGACTGACACTCAGTGACGACTTTTGGAAGTGGCTGAGAACCTTCCAAAATGTCTTTTCATGGCTGCAGGACTGAGCCTGGGGGGTTTTGATTTTGGGAAGGAGGGTAGGGTATGGATACTATTGCAGTGCAATGGTATCATCCTCAGCATTCCTATGTAAACATTTCTGACACAATCAAATTCACTGCAGGAGGGGGAGCACAACTTGCTTGTAGTTTTCTGCTAGGGAGAACTGAGAATCTCTATCAATCCCAACAAAATGCAACTTTTCACCAAATTCTTTATTCGTGCCTATAATACAGACAGAGTCCAAGACAGAGATATTATAACATGAAGTGACTTTCTTCCTCCTAGAGATGAAATAACACATTTGAAGCATGGGAAAGGAACAAAAAAGTCACAGTGCTGGTTGAAGAGACCAAATCTTGTGTGCAGTTCTGTTCTTTAAGAAGCACATTCACAAAGCCATGAGTAAATATCAATAAAACCTGGTAAAATACCACTAAAGACAAAATATTCCGAAGCCAATGTTATCAAAATCCTTTGAAACTGAATTAAAAGATCATATGGACTTGCAAAAGCTGTGTGGATCAGGGCCCAAGAGAAGTCAATTCTTGACTTTCGTTTCCAGTGTCCTTTGCCCTTTTGCATCAAGCAGGAGCTTCTTCCAAAAATAATTTCCTGAATGCAAATGACCTGTTATAGCACTTATTACTTGGGGTATAATGTTCATAGCAGGAGTGACCCTTAAATTAGTTGAGGAACACGTATGAAACTTGCAACTTCTAATAATAGTGAGGCAAGTCTTCCATATGTTGTGATAAATTTCAGTCCAAGATGATTAACGTGGCTCACAGGCTACTCTTGTAAGATGATAGAAGAGATATTTTTGCTGCCTCTCCAGAGAGGGTTTGTGTTTCAAATTATTTCCAAACAAGCTTCTTCCAAGTGAGAGATGTTTCTCATTTTTTTGTCACCTTAATAAAAAGGTGATGAACACTCTCTTCTTAACTGTGCCCTTATATGAACATCAAACAAATATTATGACAGTGTGATGTGATAACAGTGTATGTGCTATCCGTGGAATAATGTTATATTCATAAACACAAGTCATTAATTTATTGTGCCTGTCATTATGTTTGGAATAGAGTGCTTGTATTGTAAGCCTGTAGGGAATCTCAGAAGTGAATTCAACAGCTACATCTTCATTCAAAGTTATTTTTATTTACAGAAGCTCTCTACCTAGTATATTTTACATAAATTCTTTGCAAAGACTTTGGAAGAAAAAATCTTATGAGCTCCTTTATTAACTAAAATCAAGACAATAATAGATTGGGTAGCAAATTGTTTGTGGCCAAGATGGAGTGGCCTGGGATTTTTTTTTTTTTTT